>JAESVK010082886.1:0-16667 GCA_017140935.1 Hamamelis virginiana
AAAGGTACCACTGTGAGCTATGATGGAAAGACATCCACAGGGATGCTGGACTGTATATATGAGGGGGTTAATGTTATATTGCTCTATAAAATACACCAGTCAGAAATATTAAAAAAATTGGAATTTCCCGTGTCATTAGAATTGCAGTCGGATTAACAGAAGATATTTTTTAAAACTAGTTTTTTAAAAAGAGAATAGTTGAAGAAACTCTTTCTTGATGACATGATGCATTAACTTGAAAACGAGATCTTACTGTTATGAAAAATACATAGCCTTCAAAGAAAAATAATGAAATGTCACCTTCAAAAGTGGCGAAAGACTTCAAAAAGAATGATCAATAACTTTCAAGTATGAAGCTGGAACTCCTTCGGTGCACACGCTTGCTCCTAGATCCGCCTCTTAATTCATCATCTTTTTAAAAAAAGATGAATGGGAAGACCAAATTGGGTTACTGGCTGTTTTTATGAGCCCAACAGTGTCATACAGGGTGTAGGATCTAAAGCCATCTCTTTGGGCATGAGACTGATGTTAGATGCAAGAATCCACCCAACTCATCTCCTACTTCAACTAGAACCCTAAACACTTTTAAAGAATGTGCTAAGTCATCAAACATTTTGTGATACTTTCTAGATACTTGTATTTTGTGAAATTTTCTTTTTGTATACATCCTGTAAAGGTGGCCCTTGGCCCTTTGATTAATACAATTACCTTCCATTAAAAAAAAAAAGAACATGCTTAGTCATCAAACCTTTTTTGGAGCTTTCACTAACAACTAATATGTCAAGTTTGTAGAAATAACCAGACAGCAGCATAGAACAATTCAGGTAACTTTGAGAGCATTGATAACAATGAAGGATTCATTCCATTTGTGATTGGAGAAGGTGGTCAGAGTCAGTGATTGCAAATGTGACTGGTGATGGTTGCCGGTTGGTGGTTTCCAAGATTTTGTTTTGCAATTGAGCAAAAACCTTCGTCAAAAAGTTTGCTTCAAATAAAGGGGCAGATATTCATACGTTTGGTTGAAAGAGGAGGAGGATTCAGTATTTCAGTTTCCCCAGAATGTTTCTCAGTTCAGTGGTTAGTGAAGATAATTGGGGATTGTGCGTATGGAGATTATCAAATTAAAATCATTAGGACTTTGAGGGAAGACTTTATATCTTGGAAGCTTGAAAGAAAATAGAATCAAAGAAGTGGACTCATTTTCTTGAGAGTTTGTAGGTGGGCATGACAGTGATAATCATCCCAGAGGATTCCAAGTCTTCAGGTTGGCTGTACCTGCTAAATGTCTTCAAATCCCAATCCAAGTAGATATTCATTCCTAAATGGGTAGAGAAAACTGGAAATAGAGTGGGTACTAGTGTTTCAAAGAGGGAGAGGAAAAGAATTTTGCATAGGTTTTACAAAGAGATGAACTGCTTTTGTGGGGTAACTGCAATGTTGGAGGGTGGGGTCTATTCTCTTATTAAATCCATTGTAGGAAAGAATGGACAGGAGAAAAAATGGTTGTAGTTTGTGTTTTGCAACTAATTGATTTCATCGGGTCTCTTATTGATTCCATCTGGTCAATTCTCCGGATGGTTACAGTGAGCATTCTGCGCGTAAGGGAGGGTGTGAAGCGAAATCCCACATCGCCTAAGTATGAATATAAGCGTGAGGGCACCCTCACCTCTTGACCTAGCTTTTGGGGTTGAGTTCTACCCAAAAACATGTAACAGTTACAGCTTGTAGGGGTGCCCATTGGTATTGTCACTTTTTCCCCCAATAAAACTGAAGATGACAGAGCATTTGTTTGCGTTGGGAAGTATACTCCATGGCATTTAGGTTGATATATGATTTCTTTGATTTTAATGATGCAATCATAAACCCCTAAAGATTATACAATGTCTCCATGTACCTAACATTATAGACTAGGACATTACCAGCATAAGACTAACAACTTACCAATCAATCAAAATTCAATTTCAAGACATTTCATATGAAAGACAAAATTGACTCACTATACTAAATACTAATAAATCTTAAAGCTTAATACTTATTGAATAATAAAAAATAAAAATAAAAAACAGCCAAAATGCACCACCAGGATGATCCTCATGGTTACCCCACGTCCACCCATGATGATATAAGACTATAACATCATTTTCTCACAGCCTTTCAGGCTCTATGAAAATTTTCCTTTAAAAATTTACTTTGACTGCCTACCTCACACAAACCTCTGACTATCTGGCCTTGGCTTAACTGTGTGAAATAACAGACTCTAAACACTACATGAGCAGAGATAAGACTCCAAAACTTCTTTCTTCAACAATGTTTATAGTACTATACTAACCGTTTATATAAAAATCCCGACACAGAATTTTCATTTACAATTTTTAAATGTTTTACACCATGTCTAATCATTTGTAGCTCTGAAAATTGTAGAAGGTAAGCCAAGACTATAGTATAAACAAAATAAAATACATGACACACAAGTCAAGATTGTCAACTACAAACAAGTTACCTGACACAAAAGATTGTGGTTGAAAAGATAACTTACAAATCAATTTCGATACTGCAATCAACTTCAGATAGTTCCAGCAACTGCCTAACAGGATCTTGATCATACAAGAACTTCAAGAATATAACAACAAGTTCACTGCCAAAACCAAGACGTGTAACTTAAAGATAAAAGCACAAAATATCAATTATAAGATGGTACAGGAAAACCTGAAAGCCGAACCTATTGAATGGTAGAAGCTGATCGCTTGGTTCTGACATTAGTAGCTTTATACATTTTAGAAGCCAGCTGAAGAAATTTGAAAACTGAAACAAAAAGACATTATTAAAGATAAACACAAGAATAATTGAAATTCAAGAGGAAAGAAATGTCCTCTCCTTCATTTGGAGTTTGGACAGTATCAAAGGCTTTTCACATACAGCACACATGTTTGTATGCACATCTAAAGGTGCAGCAATAAGAACATTAACCAGAGCATACACCTGATAAACATGCTTTGGTCAAATGAGTCATATTAAAACAAAACCATTTCAACTTGCAGCTGGAATCAATTTCAATATTTCAGAGTAAGTCAATTCTTTTCAACTTTTCATTTTCCATATCCTTCTGTACAACTGGATTATGGAAAGTTCCTCTGTCATAAGTTGAAAAGAATATAGAAGGTAGAGGACAAACTAGAAGAGTAGGATATTATGATTTCAAAGGACAAACTAGAAGAGTAGGATATTATGATTTCAAAGAGAATGGCAGTATGACAATCAAACCAGAAAGCCATAAGTTTTTATATTTATCTAAAAGCGAACCTTCTATTTATGAATCCACAAAACAGAAATGCATCTATTAAACTTTGCCACAAATGCTGTGATTAATTTAGAATGAAAAGAAGGATGACAAACTATCAGGACCCAGAAAAACCAACAGATAAATAGCCTTCCTTTTTCATGCTTAAGCTTATATCAGTCATTGCAAAATTTAAACTTCGAACTTGGCCAAACTTTGATCGTCGTGGGGGTGGGGGGGTGGGGAGAGAGAATCAATTAAACAATGGAAACTTAATATCTATGTTTGATGATTCAGCATGCACTAAGCAATGAAACAATATCTGCCATAATTACTTCATACTCTTTAACATATCGTCATCACGTTTTTGAAAGAGAGACATGCATACCTCACTGAAGAAGCACAAGATGGCAAATACAAGACAGAATATACAATAACATTAAAACTGCCATATAAAATAGTGAAATATTGATAAAGAACTCATATGACAGAAAAAATCAACACCAAAATTAACCACACACATAGTAAGAAAGAACAAAAAAGAAAATGTTGATTGGGTGCTAATCAACTCACCTAAAAGCTTAGGCTATTAGGAAGAGGCACCACTAATCTTTTACTGGCCAGCACAAAGCCCCACGCTAAGAGGCAGACGGACATGAGGCGCTTATGCTGCCCATGCAGCACTGACGGATAAATGCAGTTAACTTAACCTGTGCTTGCACCGCCGTAGCAGGAGGCACTCGAGTAACAGGGTGGATGTTGGCCCCCATAAAGCCAACAAAAAAGATACTTATGTTTTAGTTCATTGGCAGGGTCTGCAGGAGTGACTAGACAATGTACTTTAAATCAAAGCCAATCTCCCCCCTTCTCCTTGAAAGAATCCTTTTCCTTCCCCTTAGCCTCCTCTCCACTCTTTCGATAACTGCATCCCAGACAGCCTTTGCCTTGAAGGATGCCCCGAAAGGCATAACAAGGAAAGAACAAACACAATTAACTTCACAAACCCAAAGTAGAAGCCAGGTCACCCACATCTTCAACATTACTACCAGTATCATTTTGTTTTTCCCAAGTTTATTCTAAGACCCAACCAGACTTCAAAACAAAAAAGAAAAACCCCTAAGCACCTGGATCGCATTTAGCATAAGTGTAAATGTAAAAAGCCCACAATATTTTAACAGGGTAATACTATTTTCCTAGAGTACAATTTATGTCAAAGATTATACTGTTTCTAATCTATGTTCTTTGGAGTTAAGGTGGTTCTCTGGAGTTGAAGGATGATTTGCATCAATCAATAAGAGCAAACTTAAATAAAAATTCTGACCACAATCTTCACAGAAATATATACTTGGAACCATGGCAGAGAGAAAAAGAGAACAGCGACAAGAATTAGCAAACCTACAACATAATACATAAAATTATACTACCAACACTTCTCCGTCGATCAATTAAGCATACCTGCTGCACCACAGATGAAAGAACCCTCATAAATCTTTCGACTTGTACAAGAAATATACCAGCTTTTTCTGTTGAATTATTGATAAGTGTCTCATCCAAACCAATACCATGAAAGCGTGCACGCCATCTTGAAAGGCCTCTTAGTTCTCCCATTCTAAATCCAATCATTTCTGCTGCAGGCTGGGAAATGGAGATTTACCTTTTAGTTTCCATTCAAGCCCAAGGCATAAGGAACATGACAGAATAAAATTATATCAGGCACACAATTACATCTGCAATAAAACAACCTATAGGGAGTAAATAGAAGAATGCCCAAGCATTTGACGGAAGAAAACACATCTATCTTGAAACATTCAAAATAAAATAAGCAAAAGTAAATTTGACACCTTTCATCCGATGCAGTCACCTTCAGCCTTTAAACTGCAATTTAAAAGTATTACTTTGCAATTCAATGTCTATTTTTCTTATTTATTATATCTGGCTTGTCAAAGAAATTTATTTAAGTTCTAATATTGCTACTTCTACACTTCAATGGATGTCTGATTGTTCAAATTTTTGATATAACATATTTAAATTATATATATATCAAATACACCAGGGACCAGTATATGTCTGGGAATAGGTGGTGTTGTTACTACACATCAATTCAATTGAAGTTTGTGTACAACAAACAATTTCTGCCTCTGCACAGTGTCGTGTGCTATATTTATATTTATATTTCACGTGGTCAAATCAAAATTAGAACTCCAGTTGATCATTTCAACATCTTTCTTTTGGTGTAAAGAAGTGTCAGTCATTATTTAAACAAGTTTCAGTTTAGGCCAGAATATTCTCTCCGATTCCACACTAGTATCTTCCAATGAACATGGGTCTATAGGTTTGCATTATACTATAGTAATCATTATTATTAAGCTTATCTTTACATGGATAAAATAATTTTTAAAAAAAAAAAGTTTGCTTCATATTTCCGAGCATTTTCAAAGTTTTACATTGTTTTCAATGTTTTTTTTTTTAAAATGTCAATGTTTTCTGGCTAACTGAACGACAACCTGGAACAAGATTTAATACCTTGGAAATAATCAATCCCTTCTCCCTAGAGATAGAGAGCGATGACTAGATTGATGGGATGGCAATCTGCCCATCCATAAGCCAATAATCTCCACAACATCCCATTTCAATCTCATAATGACCAAGTCAAGGTTTACACCTTGTGCGTATTTCATTCTCTACATCTTAGTATTTGGAAAGGCCATCAGCACCTTGGATGTGGATCAAGCCTTCAAAATGCATCTAGTTTCATAATCACACGAGACAACCAAGATAATTGAGATAACATGCGCTGATGATTCCACATGATATGTGAACTGATAAATGATCATAGTAGAAACAAATGTGCATAAGCATCTAAGCATCCAAAGTACATAAGAAATGAACTGCAACACTTGTGACTTGTTTAAAGTTCGAGTAAGTACAACAAATTAATGAAGAAATATATAGTAGAAATTATGCTTAGGCATCCCAACCCCTCCCAAATGGATGCAAGAGAGAGAATTCAAATAGTCAGAAGCCTTGATGACTTTTCATGCCTACTTTGGCTGAAGAGAGTCAAATTAAATTAGAATCTCAAACTTTTTTCCTTTCTAAAGGGGGATTCACGCAACTTGGGTGTCACTAATGATGACGATGGTGATAAGTTCCTCGCAACTATTTT
Source organism: Hamamelis virginiana (assembly GCA_017140935.1). NCBI lineage: Eukaryota > Viridiplantae > Streptophyta > Magnoliopsida > Saxifragales > Hamamelidaceae > Hamamelis > Hamamelis virginiana. The sequence goes on from JAESVK010082886.1 coordinate 6,444, forward strand.
CCTCTATGTTTTGTTAGAGGAAAACAATAATATATATATATATATATATATATATTTGGTTGTCATCTTGTTGTGACCACTTAGAACTAACCATGTTGAAACATAATGCCAACAGACTCAATATACTGGATTGTGCTGGAATCAACATCGACAAATCAGTTGCATACTCATATCATAATAGAATTCAGTGGTTTTGTTAAATTTGGAAATACATTCACTACTTATTCGTTTAAGTTCCATATGCATTCATATCTAGAAAGCTTAGCTTTTAGTCATATGCCCAAACCATGGATCTAATGACAGCTCAATTTTGTAAGATATGACCAGACATAGAGTACCAAGAAAATTATATTTTCTCAAAAAGTATATAATATATTAAATGCAGAGAGAAATACAATATTGCACCTGGAGATGATCAAGGACAATAAGCTGAAGCTCTTTTCCAGCACTACAAACAACCTTTGATACACGCTTGATGCCCTATATAGTAACTCACTGAATCAAATATACTATCACAGTTTCCTTTCATGGTTTGAAAACTTCACATAAGGCTGAGCATACCACTTCACCGAGAGAGTTAACTAGAAATTGATGAACTGGCGGACTAGTCCGAGCACCACCTAAAAGGCTTAGGAACTCTTCTTGTGGAGATGAATCCATTCCTATAAATGAATGGAAGAAACCAATGAATGGAAAACCAAAGTAGAAGCTATCATCAAACTTTGATTTAAAGTTGTTATCAGCAATTACCATGGTCAATAATCAAACTAGATAGAGAATTGAATTTCTCGTGAAAAGAATGCATCGCATCAGACCATTGCTTACACATGACTGATAGTGATGCCCGGATAACCTCAGTTAAATCCTCAATGTTAGAAGCTTGTTGAGCCACCTGATGGAGCTCATTTTTCCTACAGAGAGAAAGAGAGAGAGAGAGTCAACTGGTAGTTTTATATCAAAGTCTGCCGAAAAATCAAATGCAACTATCAGAGCCAACAAACTCAACAACAGGAATAAACATCAATTTGATTATTCACAAAAAGTCTTCAGAATTCAAATTGTCGCATCAGTGTTTTCTTACTTCTATTGTACTTTAAAGTTTGAAGATGAGAAAGATGATTAGCAGTTGTCATGATGCTAATGGCTTATGTCTTCTTAATTTACCTCCAGCAATAAGAAGGCTTTCAGATCTGTAACTACAATAGAATTGACAAGTCAATAACTCTCAGATTATGTGTTGGCATGTCTGATTTGGTCCTGTTTTTTCCAGTTATCAAGAATTTGTCTCTATCAGTCTATCATTGCTTACTTTTCAGACTGTTCAATTTAATATATTGTCCAGTTCATTTTTTTCCTGCCAGTAACATTTGTCTAAATTCTTAATTTGTTTCCTCTTGTAAAATTTTGATGTGGGGGATGTCTCCAATTGCATGTATAACAGGGATAATCTACTGACAGCACTTAAGTTACTTAATGTGGAATGAAGATACAGAGTACTTTACTTTCAAGAATTCTGAAGCAATCGTCAAAATTTAGTATGAAAAGAGGATAAAAATCATGCATTCAGATTATTGAAAATAATAATTTGCCTTAGGGCTCTTCTAAGAATTAAGACTATGAAAGTCTAAAAGTTGATGTTAAGAAGAGTAACCCTAAATTCTACTATACAATAAAGTTACCTCTTCCAAAATATTGAAGTATCGAGCACTAAGCAATGCAAGCCAAGCAAATTATGTTCAGACATTTGTCTATCTCTTGGTTCAGTCCTGTCTTCAACAAGTTCTCCTGAGCACGTGACTATTAAACGACAAAGATCTTTTGACAAAGCAACCTAATGACAAAAACCATATAGCAACATTAGTTTGCTCTAAAAGGCCAGTTGGTCCATTGTTCTAAATATCTTTTCGAAAGCAGTGTAAGTGGGCCATAGTATTTGTCGATACTCCAAAATATACAAAATAATGTACAAAAATCCACACAAATCTGAAAAAAAGAAGAAGAAATAACTAAAAGTCTAAAAGATATATTGGAATAGTGAAATGAGTAAAATTAAAGCTTATTACATATATAATTTGATCATAAGTCACTGCATCCACTACAGGGTTAAACTATTATATTACCACAAAATCTGTATACTAAATATTCGACAGTATATTAAAAGTGTTCATAACCAGCACAAACATTCTCTTCCACCATAAAAAAACATTCATTCAATTATCTCCTTCACAATATTTCAAAACAAGAGAAAATTGTAATACAAAGAGTGAATCATCTTTCTTAATGTTTTTTTTTTTTTTTGGCAGTATAATCTTACAAATGTGCATCGAATTAATATAAGGATGCTGATACAAACTATTCACCATGCCAAAGAAAGAGGGACAAATTACAGCAATCTAAAAATTTCTAGAAAAGAAATTCTATTTGCTATATTGGAAACTCCAAACCAAAGAAAGGGGGAAATCACTTCAGAAGAATATCTTTTAAGCTTCACTATAGACAATGCCTCATCTAAAGATTCCCCTATTTCTTCCTTTCCACATGTTCCACACGATACAACCTGGTATTATCTCCCAATAGCCTTCCTTCTTCTATCCCTGCCTTGGATCCAGCAACTACTTAAAAGTTCTTTCACCAATTTTGACTAAGGGTCTGTTCTTTTGCCTAAACTTTCAAATCCTAAAATTTTTCAAGTGCCAAGACTTTGAAGTCTTGTAACTTGAAATTCCAAAGATTTCAAAATTTATTGTTCTTCGCCCCATAGGGAATTCAAATATCATCTTCTCTCAAAACAACATCTACCCAGCTCTCTCTCTCTCTCTCTCTCTCTCTCTCTCCAAACGCAACAAATTTGAATCATTCAACCCAAAAAAGGAGAGGCCGAACTGGATTATTTAAGAAAAAATGCATTGAGCCTCCGCAGCAATTGTTTCATTTTCTTAGCCCTAGCCTCTTCTATCTAATGTCAAACTTCCCTTTCAAAACAAGTACCTCAACAAATGTGGCCAAACCCTGGATCTCTCAATAAGCATAAACATATAAGCTTCTGTAGTGGTACAAGTTCAACTCACGAAAGAGCACCAAGTCCTTAACTGATTTGAATCATTCACCCCAAAAAAAAAAAAAAAGATACGAAGAAAAAGAGGTCGGCAATGGAGTTGGTCGACTGTAGCCTGTGTTGTTCGGAAAAAAAAAAAAAGATTTGTAGGAAAAGAGGTGGGCAATGGAGTTGAGGTCGAATGTAGCCTGTGGAGTTTAAAAAAATAAAAAAATAAAAAAATAAAAAAATAAATAAATAAATTGTAGAAAAAGAAGCTGGCAATGGAGACGGGTAGATTGTTTGAAAAGCAAAGATTTGCAGGAAAAGAGTTCGGCAATGGAGGCGAGGTCGAGTGTAGCCTGTGGTGTTCGGTTCTGCTTGCACTTATGAAGGGTGAAGATGATGATGGTAATTAGAGGTAGAGACAAGAGACGTACGGGTTTGATTCTCGTTATTTGGAATTAAAAATCCTAACCCTTACGTAAGACTTTAAAATCCCAACTTTCTAAAGATTTTAAAATGCCCGGTAATTGTAAATCCCCTCCAAAAGAGTCAAAAGAACACCATCATTTTGCTGAATTCCCAGGACTTCTAAAATCCTCCCATGAATTCCAACGAAAAGAACAGGACCTAAAGGAAGTGTGCAAGGGAATTGATGGAAGATGAGAAATACCAATTGGTGACCTTGATGAAAGAAGTTGGTTTGATATTTGAAAAAACTCTCAAAGAGTTTGGTTTACTCACACAGAACTCCTCCAACATTTATGTCAATGAAGTAATAGGATCACTCAATTAATAGGAAAAAAGATCCCTCTAATGCCAGCCTTTTCTTTTGCTTCAAGTCCACCATTATAATGCACTCACAGGAGTATAAAGGACTATCAAGTCTGAGAAGTTTGTGCAACAATTAATCAAACGGTACATTAAAAAGACTGTTGCAATTTGGGTACCTCTTTGGTGCAGATGTCAAAGTTCCACATTCAATTAGAGACCATTAATGAGAACATGATCAAACCAGCTTTGTAGTTCTTTGATCAACTATTACAATATAATAAAAGTTCTCTTGCATGGACTCATTCATAATGTAATGCATAGTTTTGCTATTACTTCAGTATTATCTTGGCTAAAATGAACTTGATTCCTATCCAAAATATAAACATGAATCTGCTTTGGCAAACAAAATTACCCAGATTATATAACATGTACATACTCCAGTAGTCATGGACATCATATCATCATATAGACACTATCACTGTTGAGAGGTTAATCATGAGGATAAACATACCTTATATATGGACGCATTCAAAAGTCGGTATGTCGCTTGGCTATCCATACGAGGAGTACAAACACAAAATGTGTGTATATTCTGGAACAATAATCCCCAGGTGGAGCAAAATTCACATGGAAAGAAAGAGGCATTCAATGTAACTCATCAAACGTTAAACTGGAAAAAAAATTAATCAAATTATTTAGCAAATAAGCTGATAAAATATGGAATAAAAGGGGAAAAACTGGAGCAAGTTGCAAATATCCATGTTCAGAGGACTACCTAGGATTTGTATGAAAGCATGAACTTTTAAGAAGAAACAAAAACATGAGTAAAAAAAATAAATAGCCCAAGAAGTAAAAAGTAGAGCTAATCTTATAATAGAAGGAAAGGCCTAAACTCAAGTCAAATATATGACCACAGAGTAATGATGCATATGCACAACAAAAGGTTAGTAAGATAGCCAAGCCAAACACACCTTTTGAGAGTTGTGCATCTAAATGTAGAGTTGACATGCTCAACATCAGGTGGATTTCAAGGTGTAAAGGCAAATTCTTGAAACTCACCTAGTGTGACCATCTATCATGGTTAGAAGTCTCGACCTGGGAACTTCTCCTGAGTTGAGTATATGAAGAGTAATCTTCATCTAGTCTCACCAAGGCTGAGATGAGATCTCACAACCAAAAAACAAAAGTTGAAGAAGCAACTTACCAGAGGATCTCAGAAGGATGAAGAACCTGAGGGCTATTGCTGGCCTGCTCCTTCTTCCTTTCTTTCTTTCCATTTTTTTTTTCCTTTTTTCTGAGTTCCTATGGTAAATTACTGCTCTTCTTCTGATACTCCTGCCGCTATTTCTTTTGCTTCTTCTTATTCTATTTATTTATTTTATTTTCGAAACTGCAAAGCACTGTTATCTCTGTACTAAAGTAACTGTATTTTTCTTACTAACAATTATACCGTTTTAAAAGAATTATAGTTTAACATTTTTTTATATAAATTATTCTTGTTCTTTGATTACTTTTATTCAACTAAATTGATAATGATGCCCTTTATTTTTCAAATATAGATATCAAATCTTATTAGAAAAAGTAAAAAATTATATGTATACATATAATACATTTACTTGAGTATAGAATATTTAAATACTATTTATATTCGTGGTACAGTAACATGTCAGTGCCTCTTGATGTTTTTAACAATATTATGCGGATTAAGTTACTCTTCTGTTTTTTGTTTTTGTGTTTTTTTTTTTTTTTTTTAAACGTATTTGATGGTTCCAATGTGATTGTCCTATTTTTTCTGATATTTCTATGATTTTTTGATTTTTTGATTTTTTGATTTTTTTTGACATTTTTCATGTGTAGAGTTGCATCTCACCTTTAAATGACCGTGACCGAGATGCAACGACGTCCTTGACCGAGACTTTAAACCAAGCCATCTATGAATATATGGTCAATCTAAGTTAGTTTGATATCTCTAATTCAACTTTAGTGGAGTAGAGGGACATCTTTTTTGCCACCCACTATGAACACAAAATATTTAATATTATAATTATAACAGCTACACATGAGCTGATAAAATTATCAGTGCAATATAGCTTCATTGAGAGGGAAATAACTTCTTGATAGAAGACTTATCAAATAGAGAAAATGGAGGGATAAGGCCAAGACTCAGAGAACTATGTGTCATAAACTTGTTGCAGGTCTGGTTAAATTAATCAAGAATCACCGCTTCACAATAACTTAATTATTGAAAATGGAATGCTTCTGATGTATGTCATAGCTTTAAGAAGACATGCAACTGCCCTCACCAAGTATCAATAAAATCAATAAAAAAGCAATTTTTTTATACTTATGAAACAAAGAAACCAAGAAACAACCAGAACATGTCGATCTATTTACTATGAACTCGAAGATCAGTCATTATTAAGGATTGATCTAAATCTATATCAAATCAAATGAGAGCAAGAGGATAAGGAACAAGTCCAAAGCCAAAGTAGACTTCAAATATGAGAAAACAGGGCATGCAGAATAGTAAAGGTCCAAACTTGGTAAAAAGATCAAATTGCTCTATCATCTCACACCTTATGGCTTTCTTGTAGGAACTTCAAACATGTCACAACTTCAAAGTATAGCCCCAAGCTAACTGTTTCCCAACCATCCTCATAAACTCATACCCAAATTATAAACAGAGACAATTTCAGATTACAGATATACTAGGTTTCAAAATTGAAAGGACCAACTGACAGTAGTTCATTTAAGATCCAAGTAGACAATACATTAACTATAAGAGTTCCGATATCTCAAAATCTTGAATAGATAAACAACACTTACGAAGAGTCAATAGTATAAGGAAATTTGACACTTTGCAGAGTTTATGATATTATATATAGCAAAATGATCCTATCAGCATTTGCTGATTTTATGAAAGTCAGCAAATGCTGATAGGATCATTACTCATTATATATATTATGAATATTATATGTATATACACACATATACATACATATATATATAGTTTTGGTGTATACCACAAATCATCAGCCTCATCTGTTTATCAATACAAGTCAAAACTTTTCTCTCAGCATAAAATAGTTAAAACTTACAATTTTTCCTATTGGGAAAATGCCAAATATACTAAAGCAAATGCTTCCATCTTTGTCTCCACTACATAGAATGTTAAATCGTTGGTGCGAAGAATTTGACAGCCCTCGGAATGAATCTTCACCATCTTCCATGAAACCAGTATCGCCAGATACCAGTCCGGGCATCCGAGGAACCCTTGGAGCAGGAGGAAAGAAACGAGAAGTACGATCTTCATAAAGGGAGATGTTACCGCAGTCATTCTGAAACCCAAAGAAGAAGGGAGGGAAAGAGAATAAATATATCCACTCCAGAAGAGGAGAAACCAAGAAAACAGATTAAGGTTTCAGCAAGAAGAAAAATAGTAATGACCTAGCAAATAGTTCTGGAGAAATTACATCATACCAGATTACAGAAGATAGCATCAAGTTTTAAACAAAAGAAGACAACATATCTGCAAAAGTTTGTAAGTAAGCAATACTATCTACAGTGGCAGTCTATTAGTGTGTAGTAGAAACTCACTCACTCTACTTAGACCCGAAGAATACATTGGCAAGGGTCATAAATATCAAGATCTAGAATATCTCTCCTTTCTCTCAGCTTATATGGACATCAACAAAAATATTAGTAAGCCTGATTAATTTCCAATTTCAGATTAAGCCCTTTGGATTAATGCAAAAACTAAATGAAAATGATAGACCCAAAAAATTGCATTTGAAATTTTATATATATATTTGGGTCACGTTCCCCTTACACCCTATTTTGACACCTATGTTTACACCTCGTTTTCAAAACACTACCTATGATAAATATTTTGACAAACCGACGATTGGATTCAATACCTTTCTTATGCATATCATGTATACCAAAAATCATAGTGATCCAACGGTTAGATTTTAAGAAATGTCACAATAAAAAACTGTTATGTTTTTAACTAATAAAAAAAAATAATAGTTCTTCAAAATGATATTTTTCAAAAACTAACCGTTGGATCACTCCGATTTTTTTCATACATGACAAACATAAGAGAAGTATCTAATCTAACAGTCGGTTTCTCAAAATATTCGACCTACAATGATATTTGAAAACTAGGTGTAAACATAGGTGTCAAAATAGGGTGTAAGGGGAACGTGACCCTATATATATATATATATATATATATATATATATGTATATATATATATATATATATACAAGCAATGAATTTATGAGAAAAAATCCAACCTAACTTAAACTCAACTATTCTAAAAGATTTTCATGCAGATGAAGAATCTATGGAGCTTGGGAGTTGGCTTATTCAATAAGGGATGCCAATTCATCAAACTACAAGACAACTTTCAGTACAGGATCCCTCAATCTCCTTCACATAAAAATTAATCATATAAAAAAGAAAAACAACAAAAATATGATATATTCTGGAAGTTTACAGCAGGACTACAGAACGGTTTGAACCAGATTGTAAATTGAGATCTCAGAGCTCAGGAGATATCCCATTAAAACTACAGGAAGATAGCTGCGGGCACCGAAATGCATATGAGAAATGCAAAGGACATGCACAATGGCCTAAGACATATGAACAATAGACGGGACTATAACACTTTTCAGTGCACATGCACATTGTAATGCAAAATCTTTCCCAAATGAATGTGCTTCCTAAAGACAGTTGTTTGTGCATCCATCATCCTTTTGGGGAAAAAAAAAATTGATTAGTTTAATTTTCCTGCAGACTGGTTTTTGTGTCATGACTAGAAGACCACGGTTGCATCTTTTCTCAAACAGTATATACCTATCTAATTTACTATTACACAATAATGCTATATTTGATATTTGATTTTGACTTTCCATGAGCTTCATTAATTGAATCCACTTTCATATTTCCAAAGTTCGTTGTAACATTAAAGTTCAAAACCTGTCAGCACATAAACTGAAAATCAAACACCAGCTTAGTTCAACATCTAATAGGAAGTTTTTGCAAAAGAAGAAATATGTCAATTTAAAAATTCAGTAAAAGTAAATACAGGCAATGTAATTTTATTCTTCGAACTCAAAATAATTGCATGGCCTATAGAGGACAAAAGGGTAGATAAATGCATACTCCGATCAGTTGTCCATCCTCCTCCCAATTAAGACATACAACAGCCACGGTATGGGATTTAATGCTTCTCAACAATTTTCCATTCTGCTTCACATAAAAGACAACAGGATCTAAGAAAGTGCAGACACAAAATAATTTACTATGGATGTCACCACTGTATATATCAAATGATGCAAATTCAAGAGTGCAAACACGATAGCAAAATATATGAACAAACTGAAGTAATTTTTTTATTTCATCGCATCAATCAGAATTCACTATCACATTTATGCAAGTCATCAAAAGTATACATGTCATGTCCTGGGGAGCAAAAGAAGAAAAGCCATCAACAGAATGCCAAAAGATACATCATTTATGGGCAGGTCTTATTGCTAATAACACCACCACCATGGTCACTTTCAGTAAGAAAAATACCATCAACATACACAGCCAAGATGATCAACCAATTTAAAGGAAGAAGTAAATTCTCTAGTGTTAACTAAAGTCCACAGAATTTTTGCCAACAAACCCCAAATAAATTTACATCGTTTTAGTTTGAAAGAAAACTTTCAAATGAATTTTCGAAACCAAGTTCAGTGCCTGTTTAATTTAAGCATGACTCAAAATGAAAATTGAAGACTAAAAAAACTAGTATTGATCAAACTAAAAACTCTTAACCTCATGGTCTTTCCATGAAACTCCAACTTCCCCTTATGCATGGATTAACATGGGGTAAAAGCATAATGGCATACCATGGTATTTCCAAATGTTCATTTCAATTTTTGAGGCTAAGCTTGAACAAGTTTATATAAGGTAACTTTGTTTCACTTCTTGGTATAGATCATTCAACTTTAGGGAACTATGCGCATTCATATGATCGGAGAAACAAAAGTTGTGAGATCACTCGCATTGTAATCTTGGTAAATTAGGTCCAGCAAATGATGATGCCCCAGACTGACAGTGAAAACTGTTGATTCAACTGTAATTATATTTGCAATATACCATATCATTTCTCATATCCACGCACCACACATTGTTCTGTTTCTTATTTTTAATTATATGTAATATGGCCTATCCAACTTAGGGAATTAAAGACTGAACAGAGTAGATTTCAATGTCTATATAAACTCTCATTGGCTCTATACAAACAAACAATAGTTTGCACAGTAATTAGTTTGCTGAAAATGCATCCAAGAGGTTTATAAAAGCCTTCGTGTTTTTTTTTTAGAAATCGCCCACTTTATAATCGGTGGGCTAAGATGGG
>JAESVK010082887.1:11740-32666 GCA_017140935.1 Hamamelis virginiana
CGGATATTTTCTGTTGGCCTTTTACTTTGCTTAGACTTTTCCGATAATTGTTGCAATATTGCATCTGATTGCTGCAGCAACGCATTTGTTTTCTGAGTTAAAGCTTCTAATCTCTGTATTAATTCATGTGTTTTTGGTGCTAAAGCCTCTGATGTTGCCAAATAACTCTTTTCTTTTATTGGGCGGTCTTTTTATGAGTCACTATACTCAAGACCTGCCCCTATGGCCATTTCATTATTGGTATGTGATGATTTTGCTTGTTTACTTCTAATGTTATGAGCCATTATACTTGACTTGTCCCACCGGACGTGTCAAAATGTTGATAACTTTTTTCGCTTTTAGGAATTCGAATCAAATTGATGATGTTCGAATCAAATATTAAAATTCAAATCAAGTGATGGGGTTCGAATGCCTCAATTAAGAGGACTTTTTAAGGAGACAGACCAAGTCAATTAATCCTAACAACTTATAAGCAAACTTCAAGCATAAAAATAAAATATAATAGAAAAGGAGAAGAATGTGGAGATGAAGTGAAAAATAAAAAGAAAAACTTTATTAATAACTAACCACCACACAATAAAACGTTCGTCGGTACGGATCGAACTACGCTCGAGCCCTTTGAAACAAAACTACTACTTTCCTCAAAGAACAGTTTCAAACTAATTCTTCGAACCACAAGTACTTCAAATTAAGGAGCCTTTGATGCGGAATCTCATGCGACCAAGCAGCATCAAAGAACATAGAAATCTCCCATACCCTAATTAAATTAGGATAGAAGAGGTGGGTGCTCTCTAATTCATCTTGTTGAGTTGATATGTGTTGAGAAAGAGAGAGTCTGTTGGTCTTCAGGCCTTTATTTATAGATTTTTAAGTGGTGGTCTCCTAATTGGCTTTAGCTATTTATTGGATCATCTTCATCTTCAAGTTTCATCTTTGTCTTCAAGCTAGATCATCTTCAACTACTATCTATTCCCATCTGGATAAGACTCTTTCTTTGGCTTGATAATTATACTCAAAGAATGAAGAGTTTGAATTGGATGCCAACAAACTTCTTATAACCTGATTGGCTTCGAACTCCTTGAAAACTAATCTTTAACTAACCAATTTATCATTGGCTAAAATTAAGTAAATTAATGAGAGCCATTTTACTAGCCATCTATTGGCTCGATTTTTATATGCATAAACAAATGTATATGCTGTATCCAATCAGTAATCTCATACATATATTTTTCGTATCCAAATCCAAATCTTTTATAAAAAGTCCTAAATATTAAATGAAATAAAAAAATATAAGATAAATAAAAATTCAAATCTTATCTTGCAAAAAAAATTCAAAAATTCAAAATTAAATTTTAGATAAATAAGGAATGAAAATAAACAATCCGGAAGGTTAATATCCTATCAATAAAAGTTTCCAAAACCAAAACTTATTATATGCTGAAATTAATTTAGGGGTATTTGCGTCTTACAAAATATAAAGCTTGTCTAAAATATATACGTTAGGGACCATTCAGGTTAGTGAAAAAAATCTTGAATTTAATTGGTTACAACACTTATTTGAGGGACATATCACTAAAAACCCCTTGTTTGAATTCCCTTAAACGGTAAATGAGTTGAGCTTAAAATCTATTTTTGAACTTGTTTATTTATCGAGTTAAATTCGAGTACTACATCAGTCAGATTCAATAAACTCATTAATATTTTAAATAATCAAATTCCTCGAGTTTTATTTAAGTTCAATTCGATAAAATATTCATTCAAAAACTTAGTCAATAGATAAATAAGTGAAGCTTTAACTTTATCTTTTAAATTGTTAATTCTTTATGTTAAGGTTAAGCAGTTTGCTATTCAACTTAACTCGATCGATTCATTTATAGCTAGCTAAAAGCCTTAGAAAGCCCATAAGATTACGGAAATGTTAACATTTCAAGTACTTTTCAATGCAATTAAACCATGTTCCTATCAAATTTACCAACATCTTCGTTTACATGTGCTTCATTAAAAATGATTTACTATGTTATCCTCACAACGTTTTGATTTGAGCTGTTACATTGATTCATTAAGATAAGGTCACATTCCATTATCTACTACTAAAGTAAGAGGATAAAAGGGCATTAAATAAAATTGGAACTATCTCAATAGTAGTTGAGAACCGATCGATTAGTCAGTAAAGTAAGCATTTCTAGGATTATTCTATTGCCAACCACCGATATTATTAGTGGCACCTACTTGCTATGTACGCATACGCCCACTAATAAAATTTTAAAATATATTTTTTCTACCTAAACCCTCTATAATACCCAAACTAACCCTAACTCAACCAACCCTAAAATATAAGTTTCTTTTTACACTCATCTAATACTAAAAAGCCCCAATTTTTATTTTTTTTTATTTCCATCCAAAGAGGAGCTTATTTTCTTCACTCCACGAAGAGAGTAGCCAACCATTCTGTCATCTATCCCACAAAGTAGCTTATTTTCTTCACTCCATGAAGAGAAAGTAGGCCAACTAGTTTGTAATATGTTTTAACATAGTGTGTTCAATATTCTAATATGTTTGGCTGGCAACTATTGAACATAAGATGATATTCTACTAGTGACTACTGAACATTCTATAATGTTCAACATGCCCTGAACTTTTTTATATGTTCAGTTGGGGTGACTGAACATAGTGATATGTTTAATTACCCCTATTTGAACGTTGATTGATGTTCACTAACGCAGAGCTGAACAAAAGCACGAATTTGAAATTAAAACAACTTAAAAAAAAAAAAAGTGAATCATACTTAAAAAAATATATATTTTCATTATTAGAGTCATTTTACATGATCATTTCATTATCCATTAATCAATAAATATCTTTTTTTTTTTTTATATATAGAATTTTCAGAAAGTTATACGAGAGTGTAGATGTTTGTGAGATTAGCATTGATGGAAAAGATATGAATGTGGGAAGAAGAAGGTGGGTGCGAGAAGTAATATGATTTATTTTAATTTATTTTATTTATCTGATATTACCAATTATTTTATTAATTGGTAGGTGCTACTAGTAATATGGGTGGGTGTCAATAGAATCACCCCATTTCTATTTATACAAATAGATTGCAAATGACCATATTAAAGCATGTTCAATGGTAAAAACTAGTATTGGTGAGGCAAAGCCATTCTTTGGCTACCTACAGTAAAAATAACTTTACATTTTCTTAGAGTAACACTAATAGTCTTAGTATTCTTTTTCTTCATCTATTAACTACCAAATTTGAGAAATAAAAAATTAAAAAATATTTTAAAAGAAGTTGAATAACGGTTTTGTTGATAAAGAGAGGTGAGAGAGATTTGGTGTGCTGAAGGCGGAGAGGAAGAGAGGAGAGATATAGTGCTTGATGATGCCGCAGCTACCTTCTCTTCTTCCCTTTAATAAACATAAAGGGTATTTTGGTCACATTAATTAATTCATACACAGAATAGAAATGGTCAAGGGAAGAGTCGACAACTTCCTGTAAAAATGCTTCTGATAAGGAAATGGAGGTTACTATGGTAAACTCAAAAATGCTTGGCTCGAATCATTGAAACTGTGTGCTCTGCAGCATGCAGTGTGCATGTGAGAGAGAGAGAGAGAGAGAGAGAGAGAATAAAACAGCATGCAGTACGCATGAGAGACTTGGCACTTGCTAGACGGCCAAGCAACAGTAGGATATTTATAAGCATCAAACCCTGTTTTTTTTTTTCATTTACCCAACAAACCCGCCCACCCTACCCTCTCTCCCTCTCGCAGGCGGCAGCCATGGCTGCACTTCAGAGCTCCATGATTTCTCTTTGGCTTTCCTCAAACTCCTCCTTAGGCCAACGCTTCACACCCTCTCTCTACCCTCCTCTGGTAAGTCATCTTGTATATACACTTTTTCTTTTCTTTTCATTTTTTCAAATTTCTTTCATTTTGTAGCTTCAAAGTGATAGTGCGTATGGTGTTTTGAAGTTCTATTGTGGGTATGTCATCATCGCCATCCACTGGATATGTTCCATTTTTTTCCATAATTTCTGTTAGATTTTTTATTTTTTTTTAATTAGGGCTCTGTTTGGTTGTTTGTTGAGATAGAAAAATACGTCATTTTTATATGGAAAGTTTGGTTTTTAATTTTCTATTCCTGTTTGTGTGCTGAGAAAATTGGTGGGAAAATTCTGTTGTGAGTTTGTGATCTCCAACTGTTTTGTTGGTTGATGAGGGCATTAGAGGTTTTTGGACCCAAAGTGATGAAGTGCAGCATTTGGCTGAGCTACATTGACCAGTCAAATTTGTCCAATTTTGGTTGCTCACTGTAGCAGCTTCCAAATTTGCCCGGGATTTAGCTATGGAGCAACTTTTCTCCATCAAAAGCTATATTTTGGCTTTGAATGTGGCTTTGGCTACACTACTCGAAATGCCCTAAAACATCTTGGCACTTGCTTGCTAGACGGCCAAGCAGCAGTAGGCAATGTGTGTGTGTGTGTGTGTGAGAGAGAGAGAGAGAGAGGGAATAAAACAGCTTGGTACTTGCTAGACGGCCAAGCAGCAGTAGGAAGACGACGAAAGTACTCTCTCTTCATGATATGTACTGTGTGAGGAGTAGTTTCATAACCAAAAAAGGCCTATTTATACAAATGCAGGAGCTCTTCATCCTCTCCCAATTTCACTGATACTAGTGTTACTACCTCCAAAGGAGCAATTCTTTTTTCTTCCTGTGTAGAGGTAAGATTGAGGAACAAACAATTAGTATAACATTTCCATTTACACTGAAGAGAATCATCATTTTTAGCAAAATAAGGTCGCTAACAGAAAGAAAACCACCTGCTAATGGTACAAAATACAGTCTCTGAGCTTTGCCCATATAGTTTAACCAAATGTAGATCGAAGATATGAAAGTGATTATATAGTGAATGCTTATGGTATGATTATTTTGCATACTATCAATAAAATTTTATTTCTTTTAAAAATTTTGTGTTCAAATGTTTCAACTCTACAATTTTCATATCTTTCAACAATTTATAAGAGAGAAGATATTTTGCGTTTAATTTTTTTAGTTGTGGCATGATTGTTCTATTTATGATGTCTCGCCATAAATGATCGATTAATTTAATTTAGTTATAACAAAATTATTAAATTACTTCCTTTATTGTATTTCTTTAATTATTTTCATTTCTTTGCTATGCTCTTTCCCAAATTTTTTCAAAATTATTAGTGTTGTAGTTTGTGAATTAGTTTACTTTACAAGATGATCGACATAAAAATAATTCTTATGACATATTATTTCTTAATCTTTACAATTTTATGATACATGTATTAATTACATATTGTTAATGATGTTTTCTATTATAGGTTAACTTTTTCAATGTTAAATCTTTATGAGAATGGGAGGTGTAGGAAAAATACATACACAACATGCTAATAAGGTAATTATTTGTCTTTGCATATTTCATTATGGATCACGTTCCCCTTACACCTTATTTTGATACCTACATTCACACCTCATTTTCGGAACACTACCTAGAGGGTAAATATTTTGATGATCCGATCGTTGGATTCGATACCTTTCTTTTTCATATCATATATGTAAAAAAATCGTAGTGATCCAATGGTTAGCTTGTAAAAAATAACATTATAAAAAATTACGATGTTTTTAATTAATAAAAAAATATAATAGTTCTTCACAACGATATTTTTCAAAAACTAACCGTTAGATCATTTCGAAAATTTTTTTTCCATACGTGACAAACATAAGAAAAGTATCTAATCCAACGATCGGTTTCTCAAAATAGTCAACCTAAAATGATATTTTTAAAACGAAGCATAAACATTGGTGTCAAATAAGGTGTAAGGGGAACGAGACTCTTTAATTATATATGATAATAGCATTGAATTACTATTTTTTTTTTTAAAATTGGATTGATCGACCTTACTTCTATCAATTTTGCAGGCCTCTTCGATATGAAAATTTTAGCCATGCACTGGCGTACATACTCTTCCGCCTGTGCCCTTTCTGCAAACTCCAACCATTTTTCTATTTGTGAAGAGCTTTGCTAATGGAGGATTGTACTCATAAAGTGAGTAAACGAAATAAAGGAACGGGAGTGCCCGTGGGACAAACAAAATCAAGAACTGGCAATTGATCCCATAAATTTAGTCATTGCCGTGCTAATATAGTAGTCTTGATAGCATCTTGTATTGGCATTAATGATTGGATGCGATGTAAAATTTCATTGGGCATGTCACTGATTCAATTTATCTGCTGTGATTCATTGGAATCTTGCCCTCCTTCCACGACTCTGTCATTTCCTCCTTCAACGACTCTTTATTTCCCACCGGAATGTTTGCATCTTTCTCTGTCTGAACGTTCCTCCGTGATGGCCAATAAAATGTGAAAGATGAAGTCTCCTTAGACCAGAGTTGAGTAACCCAGTACTCGATCAAAGGTTTGCCACTTTCTCTGTTCCCCGCCGGAATCTTTTTTCTTTTTCCGTCAAAGATTCAAGAGAGGATGGACACATTAGACAATCTTGGCTAGAAACCTCTAAATATCAAATACACTTTTGGCGGGCTTTTTTTTTTTCTTTGGTTAAGTCTATGGAATATGGGTATATAAGAAATTCGAGAAGCAAATATAACATTCTGTGTCTCTATTCTCTCTTTCTAAAAGGAACCAGTAGCAATATTTAAAAGTTGTACATATCTTTTGGATTGGAAATAAGCATATTTTTTAATTTTCATTTTCCTTAAATAAATTTAAAACTATACCTATACCTATACCTGCAGATGGTTTTTTTACACCGCCGTTATTTCACCCATGTATTTTATATATTTACATAGTTTCACTCCAATTAGGATTTTTTTTTTCTTTTTTCCAAGCAAGTTTCACTCCCATTAGTTGGAATATGATGTTTTATTTCTATCAATAAAAATAATATTTTTACTTTTTTAATTTAAAAAAAAACAATTGATCGTCATAAGATGAATTTTTCAAAAACAGGTAAAATAAATTTGTGAAATAATATATTTTTATTATAACATACGGTATCCTTGATCTAGCTACTTCCCCTAGCAGCAATTTCATTGGATTCGATTTTTTTTTTTTTTTAAATCTGTTATAGTGAAATATGCGTGCTAATATAATGGATAACATATTTTGAATGACATAATATCCCTCTAACTATCAACTATCAGTCTTGAAATAGATGGCAAAAAAACTATATGAAAAACTATAAATTTTTCACAATTGTTTTGAAAAACAAGCTGTTGGATCAATGTGATTTTTTGCAAAAATATCTAATCCAACGGTCAGTTTCTCAAAATATGTCCCATAATAGATTTTATAATCTGAGTGTCTAAACAATAAGTAAGAACTATGTGTCACTAGAACTTTACTTGTATATATGTGTATATAAAACTTCAAGAAATAAGATAGTGTGAGAAATACACCTAAAATAAAATATTTAAAGTTGTTAAAAAGTTGTCATTTAAAAAGATAAAGAAGTTGAGATTATATAAAAATATGTTACAGAATTTTTATTTAAAACAAAATTTTTATTAAAAATAAATTAGTATTTACGAGTAATCTTAATTCAATAAATAAAAAAACCTACTATTTTAATTGGTAAATTGTATGATTAATTGAAAGGTTTTTTCAAAATTCAGGATCACGTTCCCTTAACCGGTTATTTTACCCAAATTTCTACCTATCTTTTAGGCCATTGGATATGGATGATCCAAGGGCTAAAAATAATGCTGACATGGATCTTATTTTGGTGGATATCCTGTGTTTGACGTGGATTATGTGTGGGTCATTGTTTGGTAATTGGGGAAAATACATAAACCCCAAACTATCACATTGTAATATTTTACCCCTCAATTATTGATTGCAGTATTTTACCCCACTAAACTATTAAATTGTGACAAATAACTCCAATATGTGATTTTCAGTTTTTATGGCAAACTAACCGTTGGATAATTGTGATTTTTGGCGTACCTGACATGGACAGGCAGATTATCCAATCTAATAGTCTATTTTTTTAAATATAAATTTGAAAATGTCTGTATATTCATAGTCTATTTTTTAACATAACGATCTGTATTTTTAATCTGAAAAAAAAAAAGAAGGGAAAATTTTCAGTTTCCAAGAAAATTGTTTCCTCTCTCTTTTTATTTATTTTATTTTATTTTTTTAATTTGTTTCTTGTTATTTGGATTGTGGACCATGACATGTAACAACCTACAGATCATGAATTCCTTGCGAATTCTCTCTATGTACTGAAAAGGGTACCAATTCTGTTTTGGATAGATGGCAGAGATATCTAGTAGTACTACTAAAAATGCATGACAAATCCCATGGCTGGCTCATACCTCCCCTCTCCTGGGTCCTTTAATAATTATGTTTTCTGCGCATACATTAAAGATGCCTCTCTCTCTCTCTCTCTCTCTCACGAGTCTTAATTAATGCCTGTGAGAGAGAAATGAAAGAGAGAAGTTTCATTTCTCTGCTTGAGAAGGGTAATGGGGTTGCAGAGGATAGTATAAGGGTGGATTCAATTTGGTTTTTAAAGAAGAGAGAAGACAGTGGTAGAACTCAAAAAGGGGTTCGAAAGCAACATAATAAACAGTTTATTGTGCTGGGCATGTTTGACTGGATCAGATGATCATTCTTATAAATATTTTTTTTAGAAGGTTATTTCTACAAATATATTTTTTTGAAAAAGTTACTATTAACTCCTTTCCATTTTTTTCAAAATAATTAGCGTTGTAGTTTGTGAATTAGTTTACTTTACAAGAATTTGTAGTTTAATCTCTCTCACAATACTAATTTACTACAATTAGTTTTTCTTACACTAATTATACAAATGCATGGTTATTGAAATATGAAAAATGACAAAAATACTAATTGAGCATATGGGATCATTTGGTACAAAAGGGAAAACTTTTAGTCTATAAACTAAGACATCTTTTAGTTGGGCTTTTAAATGAGCATATGAAATCATATATTTATTCCCTTTTTCTTTTCTATTCTTTTCTTTTACTTCAAAGTGAATAAAAAATCAAATTTGGTAAATAGTTTCTCAAAAAAACAATTAAGAAAATAAGTTTTTTTTTTCTATTTTTTTAAGTGGTGATGAAACTTCCTTATAAAGGAATAATTTTTCTCTTTTGACATTTTCTTTTCATTTCACCATCATTTGGTGTATGTATTGGTTTAAAAATAATTTTTATGACATATTATTTCCTAATCTTTACAATTTTATGATACATGTATTAATTACATATTGTTAATTGTGTTTCCTATTATAGGTTAACTTTTTCAATGTTAAATCTTGATGGGAATGGGTGGTGTAGGAAAAATACGCACATACGAACAGCATGATAATAAGGTAATTATTTGTCTTTGTATATTTCATTATGGATCACATTCCCCTTACACCTTATTTTGACACCTACATTCACTCCTCATTTTCAAAACACTACTTAGGGAAAATATTTTGATAATCCGACCGTTGAATTCAATACCTTTCTTTTGCATGTCATATATGTAAAAAATCATAATGATCCAATGAAGAAATATCATTATAAAAAATTACAATGTTTTTAATTAATAAAAAAATATAATAGTTCTTCACAATGATATTTTTCAGAAATTAACCGTTAGATCATTCCATTTTTTTTTTCATACGCGACAAACATAAGAAAAGTATTTAATCCAACGGTCGGTTTCTCAAAATAGTCGACCTAAAATGATATTTTTAAAACCTAAAATGATATTTTTAAAACTAAGTATAAACATAGGTGTCAAAATAAGGTATAAGGGGAACGTGACTCTTTAATTATATATGATAATAGCATTGAATTACTATTTTTTTTTAAAAAAATTGGATTGACCTTACTTCTATCAATTTTGCAGGCCTCTACAATAAAAAAAATTTAGCCATGCACTGACATACATACTCTTTGGCTCTCTTCCGTCTACGCCCTTTTTGCAAACTCCAACCATTCGTCTATTTGTGAAGAACAAGGGAAGCTATACCGAGAATGTACCCCAAGTTTCTTTACTTTTCCACCCTTGTGCTAACGGAGGATTGTACTCATAAAGTGAGTAAACGAAAATAAAGGAACGGGAGTGCCTGTGGGACAAACAAAATCAAGAACTGGCAATTGATCCCATAAATTTACCCATCGCCATGCTAATATAGTAGTCTTGACAACATCTTGTATTGGCATTAATGATTGGATGCGATGTAAAATTTCATCGGGCATGTCACTGATTCAATCTATCTACTGTGATTCATCGGAATCTTGCCCTCCTTCCACGACTCTGTCATTTCCTCCTTCAACGACTCTCTGTTCCCCGCCGGAATGTTTGCATCCTTCTTTGTCTGAACATTCCTCCATGATGGCCAATAAAGTGTGAAAGATGAAGTCTCCTTAGACCAGGGTTGAGTAACCCAGTACTCGATCAAAGGTTTGCCTCTTTCTCTGTTCCCGCCGGAATCTTTCTTCTTTTTCCGTCAAAGATTCAAGAGAGGATGGACATACTGGACAATCTTGGCTAGAAACCTCTAAATCAAATACGCTTTTGGCGGGCCTTTTTTGTTTTACTTTGGTAAAGTCTATGAAATATGGGTATATAAGAAATTCGAGAAGCAAATATAACATTCTGTGTCTCTATTCTCTCTCTCTAAAAGGAACCAGTAGAAATATTTAAAAGTTGTACATATCTTTTGAATTGGAAATAAGCATATTTTTTAATTTTCATTTTCCTTAAATAAATTTAAAACTGTACCTATACCTATACCTATACCTATAGATGGTTTTTTTACACCGCCGTTATTTCACCCTTGTATTTTATATATTTACATAATTTCACTCCAATTTTTTTTTCCAAGCAAGTTTCACTCCCATTAGTTGGAATATGATGTTTTATTCCTATCAATAAAAATAATATTTTTATTTTTTTAATTTGAAAAAAATAATTGATCGACATAAGATGAATTTTTCAAAACGGGTAAAATAAATTTGTGAAATAATATATTTTTATTATAACATACAGTATCCTTGATCTAGCTACTTCCCCTAGGAGCAATTCCATTGGATTCAAATTTTTTTTTTTTTTTTTTTATCTGCTATAGTGAAATATGCGTGCTAATATAACGGATAACGTATTTTGAATGACATTATATCCCTCTAACTATCAATTATTAGTCTTGAAATAGACGGCAATTTTTTTTTTTTTTTTATGAAAAACTGTAAATTTTTCACAGTTGTTTTGAAAAACAAGCCTTGGATCAATGTGATTTTTTGTAAAAATATTTAATCCAACGGTCAGTTTCTCAAAATATGTCTCATATTAGATTTTATAATCTGAGTATCTAAACAATGGGTAAGAATCATGTGTCACTAGAACTTTACTCATACATATGTGTATATAAAAATTCAAGAAAAAAATAGTGTGAGAAATACACCTAAAATAGAATATTTAAAGTTGTTAAAAAGTTATCATTTAAAAAATTAAAGAAGTTGAGATTATATAAAAATATGTTGCAAAATTTTTATTTAAATTAAAAATTTTATTAAAAATAAATTAGTATTTACGAGTAATCTTAATTCAATAAATAAAAAAACCTACTATTCTTATTGGTAAAATTGTATGATCAATTGAAAGGTTTTTTTTTCAAAATTCAGGGTCACGTTCCCTTAACCGGTTACTTTACCCAAATTTCTACCTATCTTTTAGGCCATTGGATATGGATGATCCAAGGGCTAAAAATAATGCTGACATGGTTCTTATTTTGGTGGATATCCTGTGTTTGACGTGGATTATGTGTGGGTCATTGTTTGGAAATTGGGGAAAATACATAAACCCCCAAACTATCACATTGTGACATTTTACCCCTCAACTATTGATAACAATACTTTACCCAGCTAAACTATTAAATTGTGACAAATAAATCCAATCCGTGATTTTCAGTTTTTATGGCAAACTGACCGTTGGATAATTGTGATTTTTGGCATACCTGACATGGACAAGCAGATTTGTCATGCTAATAGTTTATGTTTTAAAATACAAATTCAAAAATGTCTGTATTTTTATAGTCTATTTTTTAATCTAACGATTTGTTTTTTTAATCTAAAAAAAAGAAGGGAAAATTTTCAGTTTCCAAGAAAATTGTTCTCTCTCATTTCAAATTTTTGTTTTTTTTTTTTTTTATTTGTTTCTTGTTATTTGGATTGTGGACCATGACATGTAACAACCTACAGATAATGAATTCCTTGCGAATCCTCTCTATGTACTGAAAAGGGTACGAATTCTATTTTGGATAGATGCAGAGCTATCTCTAGTAGTACTACTAAAAATGCACGACAAATCGATCCCATGCTTCTTTTCATCTTTATGGGAATCGGGGGTGTAGGAAAAATACGTAAACAACATGCTACTAAGGTAATTATCTATCTTTGTATATTTCATTGTGGATCACGTTTCCCTTACACCTTATTTTGATACCTATATTCACAACTCATTTTCAAAATACTGCTTAGGGTAAATATTTTGATAATCCAACCATTTGATTCAATACCTTAATTTCTTTTGCATGTCATATATGTTAAAAATAATAGTAATCCAATTGTTAGGTTGTAAGAAATATCATTATAAAAAATTGTGATGTTTTTAATTAATAAAAAAATATACTAGTTCTTCACACCGATATTTTTCAAAAACTAATCGTCAGATCATTCCGATTTTTTTTTATATGCGACAAACATAATAAAAGTGTATAATCCAACGATCGGTTTCTCAAAATAGTCGACCTAAAATGATATTTTTAAAACGAACTATACACATAGGTGTCAAAATAAGGCGTAAGGGAAACATGACCCTTTAATTATATACCATAATAGCATTGAATTACAATTTTTTTTTTAAAAAAAGTGGATTGACCTTACTTCTATCAATTTTGCAGGCCACTCTTCAATAAAAAAAATTTTAGCCATGCACTGGCGTACATCCTCTTTGGCCATAAATAGTTATCGGAAAATAGAAAAGCTCCATCAAGGTCAAGAATGTCAATACAAATCTCTTCCACATGCGCCCTTTTTGCAAACTCCAACCCTTCGTCTATTTGTGAAGAATAAGGGAAGCTTTACCGAGAATGTACCCCAAATTTCTTTACTTTTCCACCCTTGTGCTCACAGAGGATTGTACTCACAAAGTGAGTAAACAAAAATAAAGGAACGGGAGTGCCATGGGACGAAAAAAATCAAGAACTGGCAATTGATCCCATAAATTAATTTACCCATCGTCGTGCTAATATAGTGGTCTTGACAGCATCTTGTATTAGCATTAATGATTGGATGCGATGTAAAATTTCATCGGGCATGTCACTGATTCAATTTATCTGCTGTGATTCATCGGAATCTTGCCCTCCTTCCACGACTCTGTCATTTCCTCCTTCAACGACTCTCGGTTCCAGCCGGAATGTTTACATTTTTCTTTGTCTGAACGTTCCTCCATGATGACCAATAAAATGTGAAAGATGAAGTCTCCTTAGACCAAGGTTGAGTAACCCAGTACTCAATCAAAGGTTTGCCTCTTTCTCTGTTCCCGCCGGAATCTTTCTTCTTTTTCCGTCAAAGATTTAAGAGAGGATGGACACACTGGACAATCTTGGCTAGAAACCTCTAAATATCAAATACACTTTCGGCGGGCTTTTTTTGTTTTTCTTTGCTCTATGGAATATGGGAATATAAGAAATTCGAGAAGCAAATATAACATTTTATGTCTCTATTCTCTCTCTTTTACCAGTAGCAATATTTAAAAGTTGTACATATCTTTTGAATTGGAAATAAGTATATTATTTAATTTTTATTTTCCTTGAGTAAGTTTAAAACTATACCTATACCTATACCTGTAGATTGTTTTTTTACACCGCCGTTATTTCACCTATGTATTTTATATATTTACATAGTTTCACTCCAATTAGTGTTTTTCTTCCCAGGCAAGTTTCACTCCAATTAGTTGGAATATGATGTTTTATTCCTATCAATAAAAATAATATTTTTATTTTTTTAATACAAAAAAAAATTGATCGACATAAGATGAATTTTTCAAAAACGGGTAAAACAGATTTGTGAAATAATATATTTTTATTTTAACATGTGGTATCCTTGATCTAGCTACTTCCCCTAGGAGCAATTCCAATGGATTCAAATATCTTTTTTTTTTTTTTATCTGCTATAGTGAAATATGCGTGCTAATATAAGGGATAACATATTTTGAATGACATAATATCCCTCTAACTATCAGCTATCAGTCTTGAAATAGAGGGCAAAAAAATTTATGAAAAACTGTAAATTTTTCATAGTTGTTTTGCATAAATATCTAATCCAACAGTCAATTTCTCAAAATACGTCCCATATTAGATTTTACAATCGGAGTGTCTAAACAATGGGTAAGAACCATGTGTAACTAGAACTTTACTCCTATATATGTTTATATAAAACTTCAAGAAATAAAATAGTGTGAGAAATACACCTAAAATAAAATAACTAAAGTTGTTAAAAAGTTATCATTTAAAATATTAAGAAATTGATATTATATAAAAATATGTTACAAAAATTTTATTTTAAACAAAATTTTTATTAAAAATAATTATTAAACCTACATTTGGATTTTAATAAAACAAGCAATATATTTAGAAATCAAGCACTGCTATATCGCGCAAAGTCAGCCTTTTAACCCCGCTTGTCAAGGTTTACAAGAAGAGAAGCTAGCAAGATACTTGAGTGTAAAACAATGAAAGTGTATATTGCTTTCAAAGTATGCTTATAAGAGAGTTTGAGAGCTTACAAGTTGGCAAATGTTGTGAGGTGTGTTGTTTCATTCATTCATGGTTACAAATGAGGCCTCTCCTCATATTTATATCCTACTAGGAGAGTTCTAGAAAGCTACTAGAATTTACAAGTTCTTGAGTTTTCTATACACACATACTTTATACTAAGCTACAAGTTTCTAGAGATTTCTATCCCCATATGCATCACATGCTATATACAAAGTCCTAAAATATTCTAGAGACTCTTTACAAGCACTTGGATAGTGTGAAGCTTTAGCCAACTTCCCACACTTTTCTAGAAGCTTCCAAAGGTTGCTCCAATACTCTAAAAAGATCTTGAATCTCCCATTGTATGCCACAACCTTCTAAACAATTCTTGGCCATTCCCTTGGATGCTACAAGGTTCCAGAAAGTTCTTGGCTTATATGCCCAAGTGTGTAGGAAGAGTATGGGGCATTCTAGTATCCTCAAGAATATTCCAAGTGTGCCTCCCCTTTAATTTGCCATTGTCTCGTGCTAATTGCTGCAGGCTACTACACACTATAATTGCTTCAAGCAATATATAGTGCAAAATATATAGTATTTCATTGTTTGTGAAATTGAGTTATATTTAGAAATGGATTTGTATTTATAAAAAAAATATATTTTTTGATTTTAAAAAATTTAATAGTGATTGGTGGAATTTATGAGAGAAATATTGAGACTGATAGAAATTTTAAATTCTTGGCAAATAAAAAGAAATAAAAAATTTTAAATTAAAAATAAATTATTTACGGGTAATCTTAATTCAATAAATAAAAAAACCTACTATTTAGGTTGGTAAAATTGTATGATCAATTGAAAGTTTTTTTTTTCCAAAATTAAGGGTGACGTTCCCTTAACTAGGGGCCGGTGTACTTCGGCTGGTTCGGCCGATATATGCACTAAAATCTTAACCAAATCAATCACCTCGATTTGAGAAATATAAAAACCATGAGGGACCGTAGGGGTCACCATAACTGACCAAATTGGGGGCTATTTTTCAGCTTAGTTCGGTCGGTCTAGATCGGTTTTACAATAAATAATATAGGCCATTGATGTAATATAAATAGTCTCATCTTGATTGAAACAAACAAAAATTGCATAATTGATCTAATATTAAATTGCTTTCATAACACAATTCAACCCCATATCATTCCAAAAGCATAATCAAAGAGAGAGACTTTCTTTTATTTGGATAAATAAAAGAACATCTTGAGAATAATAAACGGCTCTTAAATCCAAGAACATCGAAAGAGAGTTTCTTATTAAGCCAAACTTAAGCTAAACATGTGCCCATTAATTTATCCAACAAACTTTTTGGGCCAAAGCCCCAATGTAACAGACAAACACCCAATGAGAGCCAAAACAATTATTATATATATATTCTGTTCGGCCGGTTCGGTTTTCCCATCAGTTCACAAAGTCCCAACCAAGAACCAAACCGCATAGTCGGTTTAGCACCCCTTTAAAACCGTTGTGAACCATGGCTATCAGAAAACCAACCAAACAAGACGGTTTGGTTCGGTGTGATTCAGTTCAGTCGGTCCCGTTTGGTTCTTGAACACCCCAGTCCCTAACCGGTTACTTTACCCAAATTTCTACCTATCTTTTAGGTTATTGGATATGGATGATCCAAGGGCTAAAAATAATGCTAACATGGATCTTATTTTGGTGGATACATCCTATGTTTGACATGGATTGTGTGTGGGTCATTGTTTGGAAATTGGGGAAAATACATAAACCCCCAAACTATCACATTGTGATATTTTACCCCCATCAACTATTGATTGCAATACTTTACCCTACTAAACTATTAAATTGTGACAAATAATCTTAATCCGTGATTTTCAGTTTTTATGGCAAACTGACAATTGGATAATTGTGATTTTTGGCATACCTGACATGGACGGGCAGATTATCTAATATAACAGTCTATTTTTTAAAATACAATTTCAAAAACGTTTGTATTTTCATAGTCTATTTTTTAATATAATGATCTATTTTTTTAATCTAACGGTTTGTATTTTCAAAAACTGACCGTTAGATTGGATAATTTATTTGTCTATGTCAGACGCGCCAAAAATCACAGTGATCCAACGGGTAGTTTTCCATAAAATCGATTGTGAAAAATCACGCAAGAGGATTATTTGTTACAATTCAATAATTTAGGGGGACAAAGTGTTGCAATCAATAGTTGAGCGGTAAAATGTCATATGGTGATAGTTGAGGGCTGTATTTTTCCTTGAAATTTTGAAATAAAATTTTGAAAGTGAGGAGACTAGAACTCACACATTTGTCTTTTCAAAATTCTCTAAACTCTCTTTCCATCTCCGCGATAGTTTCCGACCTTCTCCTGCAACTGATAATATTAAGTCTCCTCTTCATTTCTCTTCTTACTAAAACCCTAGCTTTTCTCTCTTTGGAACATTCTAGCCTTCTTTTTTGGCAACCGGTAGTTTTACCGTCACCACCACGGTTGTTTTATGGACGGGTTTGGGGATGTTGAGTTGTTATATATATAGGAATGCTAAGATCATGTGCACTTAATACAAGTTGCATCAGGTGACCTCCTTTAGAAGCAGTTGTAGACCATATTTTAAAAAACTGACTATTGGATTAGATACTTTTATTATGTATGCCATGCCTGCCAAAAATCATAGTGATCAAATGTTCGGTTTTTAAAAAATGTCACTGTGAAAAACTATGATTTTTTTTCTTCAAAATGTCACCATTTTTTTCACCGTATGTTTTTTCAAAAGTCGACCGTCGGTTCACTATGATTTTTGGCAAGCATGACATACATAAGAGGAGTTTCTAAACCAACGATCAGTTTTTCAAAAAATGATCTGCAACTGGCTCTAAAGTAGGTCTTGCATCAAGTGGACCTGAACTGTGGACTTGACTTTAGCATTCTTGTATATATACATACAATAATCATCTAGTCCACATATGCTGATGAAATCTATAGATTATTGTATGATGCATATTTTGGAAAACTGACTGTTGGATTAGATATCGTACTCATCGAAGTCGTGCATGCCAAAAATCAAGGTGATCCAATGTTAGAATTTCAAAATATAATTAAAAAAAAAAATGTCCACTGAAAACTATTAAAGTTTTTCCGAGTGACATTTCTAAGAAATCAACAGTTGGATCGCTATAATTTTTGGCATACATGACATGATTGTTGTCCGAAGGGATTACTCAAAGTGGCTCAAAGATTGTTAAGCTTACCGAGATCCTCTCCTCGTGCAGTAGTTATTTTCTCTGAATGACAATGAATTCTTAATTAATTCCATTTTTGTAATGCGATATTAACATGTCAACACAAATAAGTTAATCAAATAAGTTGACATAATTTTTTTTTTTTATTATTATTCTTTTTTATAATTGATGTGGCAATGGTAAACTTAATTCAAAAATGCTAATCAAATAAGTTTACGCATTTTTTGTTTTTTATAATTGGTGTCACAAGGGTAAATTAGTAACAAAATTTATCTTGTGGATTCCAAAAATGCTAATCAAATAAGTTCACACTTTTTATTTATTTTTAATAGCTGGTGTCGCAGCCGTAAATTGGTAACAAAATTATCTTACAATTGGCTAAAATCGATTTATGTTACTTTTATAAGAATGCCATAAAGTAAGTTGTGTTTACGAAGTAGAAGAATTTTCGATCCAGGCGTAAACTTGGTTGCATAGACCCAAGCATAATTAGGCTATTAGCCGCCGGATTCTCAAGCGGTCCTTTACCGGTAACGACGACTTGAACAAAGAATCCAAACATTGCAAGCCAACCATTCTCGATCTCCTTCACTTTGAGCTCTGCAAATGTAAATGCATATGGAAATAATAACAGTTTTAAGCAATCATTGTTTTTCAGTGTCTTGTTTTTAAATGCTGATATTATTGAATGATAATAACATTCTGCATACATGATATTCATAAAACACTACAAGAAAAATCGCTCTAGCAACCAACATTTAGTAAGGGTCGGAAAAATCCTTACTAAATGTTCCTTTAGTTAGGGCTATCCATTTGTCCTTCCTAAAAGTTTAATAAATTTCAAAATAATTAATATCATTTTGTAAGGGTCATCTAATAATCCTTACTTAAAAGCCATTTTTAGTAAGGATCACTGAATGACCCTGACTAAATGTCATTTTTTAGGACTAAAGTTGCCTAAATTTTGTTTACAAGTTTTCATTTTAAAAAAATAGAACAAGCTAATTAACTAAAACTGCATTTCAAATGTTATTAAATAAGGCACCGTTTGGATTTGTTTTTTATACGTACTTATAAAAAATAAATCCAAACGGAGCCTTTAAAAAATACTTTGAAAATAAAGAAAGCACTCTGTAAAAGAAAGTTAGCAAATTTTTTTTAAAAAAATACTTCATCACCGGCAAACGTTGATTTAAAATGTCATACGCGGTCTCATCAATTTTGTTGACGGTTGAATGAATTAAGAAATTAAAAATAAAATCAGCAAAGGTTATATAAGCTAATTAATCGAAATCTCTCTCTAATCTCTCCCCGACTCTCATCATTGGCCTCGTCTCTCCTTCTTCTCTCAATCTCCCATCACCGATCTTCTTCTTCTCACAATCTCTCAATCTTCCATCACCGATCAATGAAAGAAAAAAATGAAAATTTAAATAAATTGTTTTTCAAATAAAAATGACATAATATTTATTTAATTTTTTTCTTTCATGTGAGATTTACAATATTTTAAAAAAAATATATCTAAATCCCGATTTGTTTTTCAAAATAGGCATCACACAATTAACTATGAGCTTCAAGAAACTAAGCATATGTTCACAGGATCGAGACTGTCCAATCAATACAAATAATTCTTAGGGGTAATGTAGGGGAATTCTCTCCGAACTCTTATCTATACTGATATATTAAGGGAGAATGGGAGTTTGCCTGGTCAAAATTATTTTCAA
Source organism: Hamamelis virginiana (assembly GCA_017140935.1). NCBI lineage: Eukaryota > Viridiplantae > Streptophyta > Magnoliopsida > Saxifragales > Hamamelidaceae > Hamamelis > Hamamelis virginiana. The sequence goes on from JAESVK010082887.1 coordinate 31,551, forward strand.
TAATTGCCCTTCTGTTAAATACAAGTACACAAACATATTGAGGATATATATGTCTTTATATAATCACCCACAACTCCGTATAATTAAGGAATTTGAAACTCTCGCGATATCCAACTCCTCATAGACTCTCTTTTATCTCAATCACATTAATTGTGTGCCTTTTTTTCTATCCATCACGTTAATTGTCTTCTTCATCGGTTACCTATATCCTTACATACTCTTATCTACTCCTCCATCACACACGTTCAGAATAATTTATATACACTGTTTGTTTACATTGGAAATGAAACATTGGAAGGTAACAATTTATATTTATTTTCTTGGCTACCAAACTGGCCTTAATTTTCACGTTTCCAAAGTTTAGCAGAAAATTCACGTTTCTAAACGGGCATTCCTTTGATTTTTTTGATGATTTCATGTTTCTAAAGAGGCATTCCTTTTATTTTATTAATGAACTTCTTTTTTTTCTATTTTTTAGAGAATTCATCACAAAAATAAGAGAATGATAAGTTAAATCTTTACAAAGGAAGAGGACATGCAACCAATCCATCAATTCAGCAGGTAATATCTCTCTCTGTTTTTTTTTTTTTTTTTTTCTTTGTTTTTTTAATTAAAATTTTTCAAAAAAATTAATGATTACAAATTTTTTTCGGTTCTCTAATGTATACTGCCATATATTCATTTTGACATTACAATTTTTAATAATATAATGTGTGTGTATATTATACATATCATATTCGTTGCCTCTTGATATAATAATTTAAATAATTAAATTTTTTATTAATTTTGTTTCACATTTCCCCACTTCCAAATTTTATTTTATTTTTTTGTATTTTGTTTCACATTTTCCCATTTCCCAAATTTTCCCAACTTCCCGAATTTGTTTTATTTTTGTACTTTATTTTATTTTCATGGAATCGTAATTAAACCTGAACCTAACTCTACTTTATTTGTATGCTTTTCTACATTCAAAATGAACCTTCAAATTAACCCCGACTTCTTTTCATTTTAACATTTTACTTAATTTAATTTTTTATTAATTCTATTAACACATTTCCCCACTTCCCCTTTTTTTTTAGTAATTTATTTAAATTTCATGGGATCCAAATTAATTCT
>JAESVK010082888.1:11731-32706 GCA_017140935.1 Hamamelis virginiana
CGGATATTTTCTGTTGGCCTTTTACTTTGCTTAGACTTTTCCGATAATTGTTGCAATATTGCATCTGATTGCTGCAGCAACGCATTTGTTTTCTGAGTTAAAGCTTCTAATCTCTGTATTAATTCATGTGTTTTTGGTGCTAAAGCCTCTGATGTTGCCAAATAACTCTTTTCTTTTGTTGGGCGGTCTTTTTATGAGTCACTATACTCAAGACCTGCCCCTATGGCCATTTCATTATTGGTATGTGATGATTTTGCTTGTTTACTTCTAATGTTATGAGCCATTATACTTGACTTGTCCCACCGGACGTGTCAAAATGTTGATAACTTTTTTCGCTTTTAGGAATTCGAATCAAATTGATGATGTTCGAATCAACTATTAAAATTCAAATCAAGTGATGGGGTTCGAATGCCTCAATTAAGAGGACTTTTTAAGGAGACAGGCCAAGTCAATTAATCCTAACAACTTATAAGCAAACTTCAAGCATAAAAATAAAATATAATAGAAAAGGAGAAGAATGTGGAGATGAAGTGAAAAATAAAAAGAAAAACTTTATTAAAAACTAACCACCACACAATAAAACGTTCGTCGGTACGGCTCGAACTACGCTCGAGCCCTTTGAAACAAAACTACTACTTTCCTCAAAGAACAGTTTCAAACTAATTCTTCGAACCACAAGTACTTCAAATTAAGGAGCCTTTGATGCGGAATCTCATGCGACCAAGCAGCATCAAAGAACATAGAAATCTCCCATACCCTAATTAAATTAGGATAGAAGAGGTGGGTGCTCTCTAATTCATCTTGTTGAGTTGATATGTGTTGAGAAAGAGAGAGTCTGTTGGTCTTCAGGCCTTTATTTATAGATTTTTAAGTGGTGGTCTCCTAATTGGCTTTAGCTATTTATTGGATCATCTTCATCTTCAAGTTTCATCTTTGTCTTCAAGCTAGATCATCTTCAACTACTATCTATTCCCATCTGAATAAGACTCTTTCTTTGGCTTGATAATTATACTCAAAGAATGAAGAGTTTGAATTGGATGCCAACAAACTTCTTATAACCTGATTGGCTTCAAACTCCTTGAAAACTAATCTTTAACTAACCAATTTATCATTGGCTAAAATTAAGTAAATTAATGAGAGCCATTTTACTAGCCATCTATTGGCCCGATTTTTATATGCATAAACAAATGTATATGATGTATCCAATCAGTAATCTCATACATATATTTTTTGTATCCAAATCCAAATCTTTTATAAAAAGTCCTAAATATTAAATGAAATAAAAAAATATAAGATAAATAAAAATTCAAATCTTATCTTGCAAAAAAAATTCAAAAATTCAAAATTAAATTTTAGATAAATAAGGAATGAAAATAAACAATCCGGAAGGTTAATATCCTATCAATAAAAGTTTCCAAAACCAAAACTTATTATATGCTGAAATTAATTTAGGGGTATTTGCGTCTTACAAAATATAAAGCTTGTCTAAAATATATACGTTAGGGACCATTCAGGTTAGTGAAAAAAATCTTGAATTTAATTGGTTACAACACTTATTTGAGGGACATATCACTAAAAACCCCTTGTTTGAATTCCCTTAAACGGTAAATGAGTTGAGCTTAAAATCTATTTTTGAACTTGTTTATTTATCGAGTTAAATTCGAGTACTACATCAGTCAGATTCAATAAACTCATTAATACTTTAAATAATCAAATTCCTCAAGTTTTATTTAAGTTCAATTCGATAAAATATTCATTCAAAAACTTAGTCAATAGATAAATAAGTGAAGCTTTAACTTTATCTTTTAAATTGTTAATTCTTTATGTTAAGGTTAAGCAGTTTGCTATTCAACTTAACTCGATCGATTCATTTATAGCTAGCTAAAAGCCTTAGAAAGCCCATAAGATTACGGAAATGTTAACATTTCAAGTACTTTTCAATGCAATTAAACCATGTTCCTATCAAATTTACCAACATCTTCGTTTACATGTGCTTCATTAAAAATGATTTACTATGTTATCCTCACAACGTTTTGATTTGAGCTGTTACATTGATTCATTAAGATAAGGTCACATTCCATTATCTACTACTAAAGTAAGAGGATAAAAGGGCACTAAATAAAATTGGAACTATCTCAATAGTAGTTGAGAACCGATCGATTAGTCAGTAAAGTAAGCATTTCTAGGATTATTCTATTGCCAACCACCGATATTATTAGTGGCACCTACTTGCTATGTACGCATGCGCCCACTAATAAAATTTTAAAATATATTTTTTCTACCTAAACCCTCTATAATACCCAAACTAACCCTAACTCAACCAACCCTAAAATATAAGTTTCTTTTTACACTCATCTAATACTAAAAAGCCCCAATTTTTATTTTTATTTATTTCCATCCAAAGAGGAGCTTATTTTCTTCACTCCACGAAGAGAGTAGCCAACCATTCTGTCATCTATCCCACAAAGTAGCTTATTTTCTTCACTCCATGAAGAGAAAGTAGACCAACTAGTTTGTAATATGTTTTAACATAGTGTGTTCAATATTCTAATATGTTCGGCTGGCAACTATTGAACATAGGATGATATTCTACTAGTGACTACTGAACATTCTATAATGTTCAACATGCCCTGAACTTTTTTATATGTTCAGTTGGAGTGACTAAACATAGTGATATGTTTAATTACCCTTATTTGAACGTTGATTGATGTTCACTAACGCAGAGCTGAACAAAAGCACGAATTTGAAATTAAAACAACTTAAAAAAAAAAAAGTGAATCATACTTAAAAAAATGTATATTTTCATTATTAGAGTCATTTTACATGATCATTTCATTATCCATTAATCAATAAATATCTTTTTTTTTTATATATATAGAATTTTCAGAAAGTTATACGAGAGTGTAGATGTTTGTGAGATTAGCATTGATGGAAAAGATATGAATGTGGGAAGAAGAAGGTGGGTGCGAGAAGTAATATGATTTATTTTAATTTATTTTATTTATCTGATATTACCAATTATTTTATTAATTGGTAGGTGCTACTAGTAATATGGGTGGGCGTCAATAGAATCACCCCATTTCTATTTATACAAATAGATTGCAAATGACCATATTAAAGCATGTTCAATGGTAAAAACTAGCATTGGTGAGGCAAAGCCATTCTTTGGCTACCTACAGTAAAAATAACTTTACATTTTCTTAGAGTAACACTAATAGTATTCTTTTTCTTCATCTATTAACTACCAAATTTGAGAAATAAAAAATTAAAAAATATTTTAAAAGAAGTTGAATAACGGTTTTGTTGATAAAGAGAGCTGAGAGAGATTTGGTGTGCTGATTGCGGAGAGGAAGAGAGGAGAGATATAGTGCTTGATGATGCCGCAGCTACCTTCTCTTCTTCCCTTTAATAAACATAAAGGGTATTTTGGTCACATTAATTAATTCATACACAGAATAGAAATGGTCAAGGGAAGAGTCGACAACTTCCTGTAAAAATGCTTCAGATAAGGAAATGGAGGTTACTATGGTAAACTCAAAACTGACTGATAGGCAATGAGAAAATTGGCTCGAATCATTGAAACTGTGTGCTCTGCAGCATGCAGTGTGCATGTGAGAGAGAGAGAGAGAGAGAGAGAGAGAGAGAATAAAACAGCATGCAGTACGCATGAGAGACTTGGCACTTGCTAGACGGCCAAGCAACAGTAGGATATTTATAAGCATCAAACCCTGTTTTTTTTTTTCATTTACCCAACAAACCCGCCCACCCTACCCTCTCTCCCTCTCGCCGGCGGCAGCCATGGCTGCACTTCAGAGCTCCATGACTTCTCTTTGGCTTTCCTCAAACTCCTCCTTAGGCCAACGCTTCACACCCTCTCTCTACCCTCCTCTGGTAAGTCATCTTGTATATACACTTTTTCTTTTCTTTTCATTTTTTCAAATTTCTTTCATTTTGTAGCTTCAAAGTGATAGTGCGTATGGTGTTTTGAAGTTCTATTGTGGGTATGTCATCATCGCCATCCACTGGATATGTTCCATTTTTTTCCATAATTTCTGTTAGATTTTTTATTTTTTTTTAATTAGGGCTCTGTTTGGTTGTTTGTTGAGATAGAAAAATACGTCATTTTTATATGGAAAGTTTGGTTTTTAATTTTCTATTCCTGTTTGTGTGCTGAGAAAATTGGTGGGAAAATTCTGTTGTGAGTTTGTGATCTCCAACTGTTTTGTTGGTTGATGAGGGCATTAGAGGTTTTTGGACCCAAAGTGATGAAGTGCAGCATTTGGCTGAGCTACATTGACCAGTCAAATTTGTCCAATTTTGGTTGCTCACTGTAGCAGCTTCCAAATTTGCCCGGGATTTAGCTATGGAGCAACTTTTCTCCATCAAAAGCTATATTTTGGCTTTGAATGTGGCTTTGGCTGCACTACTCGAAATACCCTAAAACATCTTGGCACTTGCTTGCTAGACGGCCAAGCAGCAGTAGGCAATGTGTGTGTGTGTGTGTGTGTGAGAGAGAGAGAGAGAGAGGGAATAAAACAGCTTGGTACTTGCTAGACGGCCAAGCAGCAGTAGGAAGACGACGAAAGTACTCTCTCTTCATGATATGTACTGTGTGAGGAGTAGTTTCATAACCAAAAAAGGCCTATTTATACAAATGCAGGAGCTCTTCATCCTCTCCCAATTTCACTGATACTAGTGTTACTACCTCCAAAGGAGCAATTCTTTTTTCTTCCTGTGTAGAGGTAAGATTGAGGAACAAACAATTAGTATAACATTTCCATTTACACTGAAGAGAATCATCATTTTTAGCAAAATAAGGTCGCTAACAGAAAGAAAACCACCTGCTAATGGTACAAAATACAGTCTCTGAGCTTTGCCCATATAGTTTAACCAAATGTAGATCGAAGATATGAAAGTGATTATATAGTGAATGCTTATGGTATGATTATTTTGCATATTATCAATAAAATTTTATTTCTTTTAAAAATTTTGTGTTCAAATGTTTCAACTCTACAATTTTCATATCTTTCAACAATTTATAAGAGAGAAGATATTTTGCGTTTAATTTTTTTAGTTGTGGCATGATTGTTCTATTTATGATGTCTCGCCATAAATGATCGATTAATTTAATTTAGTTATAACAAAATTATTAAATTACTTCCTTTATTGTATTTCTTTAATTATTTTCATTTCTTTGCTATGCTCTTTCCCAAATTTTTTCAAAATTATTAGTGTTGTAGTTTGTGTTTACTTTACAAGATGATCGACATAAAAATAATTCTTATGACATATTATTTCTTAATCTTTACAATTTTATGATACATGTATTAATTACATATTGTTAATGATGTTTTCTATTATAGGTTAACTTTTTCAATGTTAAATCTTTATGGGAATGGGAGGTGTAGGAAAAATTCATACACAACATGCTAATAAGGTAATTATTTGTCTTTGCATATTTCATTATGGATCACGTTCCCCTTACACCTTATTTTGATACTTACATTCACACCTCATTTTCGGAACACTACCTAGAGGGTAAATATTTTGATGATCCGATCGTTGGATTCAATACCTTTCTTTTGCATATCATATATGTAAAAAAATCGTAGTGATCCAATGGTTAGCCTGTAAAAATTATCATTATAAAAAACTACGATGTTTTTAATTAATAAAAAAATATAATAGTTCTTCACAACGATATTTTTCAAAAACTAACCGTTAGATCATTCCGAAATTTTTTTTTTCCATACGTGACAAACATAAGAAAAGTATCTAATCCAACGATCGGTTTCTCAAAATAGTCAACCTAAAATGATATTTTTAAAACGAAGTATATACATTGGTGTCAAAATAAGGTGTAAGGGGAACGGGACTCTTTAATTATATATGATAATAGCATTGAATTACTATTTTTTTTTAAAAAAATTGGATTGACCTTACTTCTATCAATTTTGCAGGCCTCTTCAATATGAAAATTTTAGCCATGCACTGGCGTACATACTCTTCCGCCTGTGCCCTTTCTGCCAAACTCCAACCATTCGTCTATTTGTGAAGAGCTTTGCTAATGGAGGATTGTACTCATAAAGTGAGTAAACGAAAATAAAGGAACAGGAGTGCCCGTGGGACAAACAAAATCAAGAACTGGCAATTGATCCCATAAATTTAGTCATCGCCGTGCTAATATAGTAGTCTTGATAGCATCTTGTATTGGCATTAATGATTGGATGCGATGTAAAATTTCATCCGGCATGTCACTGATTCAATTTATCTGCTGTGATTCATTGGAATCTTGCCCTCCTTCCACGACTCTGTCATTTCCTCCTTCAAAGACTCTTTATTCCCTGCCGGAATGTTTGCATCTTTCTTTGTCTGAACGTTCCTCCATGATGGCCAATAAAATGTGAAAGATGTAGTCTCCTTAGACCAGGGTTGAGTAACCCAGTACTCGATCAAAGGTTTGCCACTTTCTCTGTTCCCCGCTGGAATCTTTCTTTTTTTTCCGTCAAAGATTCAAGAGAGGATGGACACATTGGACAATCTTGGCTAGAAACCTCTAAATATCAAATACACTTTCGGCGGGCTTTTTTTTTTTTTTTTTTTTGGTTAAGTCTATGGAATATGGATATATAAGAAATTCGAGAAGCAAATATAACATTCTGTGTCTCTATTCTCTCTTTCTAAAAGGAACCAGTAGCAATATTTACAAGTTGTACATATCTTTTGAATTGGAAATAAGCATATTTTTTAATTTTCATATTCCTTAAATAAATTTAAAACTATACCTATACCTATACCTGCAGATGGTTTTTTTACACCGCCGTTATTTCACCCATGTATTTTATATATTTACATAGTTTCACTCCAATTAGTTTTTTTTTTCTTTTTTTTTCTAAGCAAGTTTCACTCCCATTAGTTGGAATATGATGTTTTATTTCTATCAATAAAAATAATATTTTTACTTTTTTAATTTAAAAAAAAACAATTGATCGTCATAAGATGAATTTTTCAAAAACAGGTAAAATAAATTTGTGAAATAATATATTTTTATTATAACATACGGTATCCTTGATCTAGCTACTTCCCCTAGCAGCAATTTCATTGGATTCGATTTTTTTTTTTTTTTAAATCTGTTATAGTGAAATATGCGTGCTAATATAATGGATAACATATTTTGAATGACATAATATCCCTCTAACTATCAACTATCAGTCTTGAAATAGATGGCAAAAAAACTATATGAAAAACTATAAATTTTTCACAATTGTTTTGAAAAACAAGCTGTTGGATCAATGTGATTTTTTGCAAAAATATCTAATCCAACGGTCAGTTTCTCAAAATATGTCCCATAATAGATTTTATAATCTGAGTGTCTAAACAATAAGTAAGAACTATGTGTCACTAGAACTTTACTTGTATATATGTGTATATAAAACTTCAAGAAATAAGATAGTGTGAGAAATACACCTAAAATAAAATATTTAAAGTTGTTAAAAAGTTGTCATTTAAAAAGATAAAGAAGTTGAGATTATATAAAAATATGTTACAGAATTTTTATTTAAAACAAAATTTTTATTAAAAATAAATTAGTATTTACGAGTAATCTTAATTCAATAAATAAAAAAACCTACTATTTTAATTGGTAAATTGTATGATTAATTGAAAGGTTTTTTCAAAATTCAGGATCACGTTCCCTTAACCGGTTATTTTACCCAAATTTCTACCTATCTTTTAGGCCATTGGATATGGATGATCCAAGGGCTAAAAATAATGCTGACATGGATCTTATTTTGGTGGATATCCTGTGTTTGACGTGGATTATGTGTGGGTCATTGTTTGGTAATTGGGGAAAATACATAAACCCCAAACTATCACATTGTAATATTTTACCCCTCAATTATTGATTGCAGTATTTTACCCCACTAAACTATTAAATTGTGACAAATAACTCCAATATGTGATTTTCAGTTTTTATGGCAAACTAACCGTTGGATAATTGTGATTTTTGGCGTACCTGACATGGACAGGCAGATTATCCAATCTAATAGTCTATTTTTTTAAATATAAATTTGAAAATGTCTGTATATTCATAGTCTATTTTTTAACATAACGATCTGTATTTTTAATCTGAAAAAAAAAAAGAAGGGAAAATTTTCAGTTTCCAAGAAAATTGTTTCCTCTCTCTTTTTATTTATTTTATTTTATTTTTTTAATTTGTTTCTTGTTATTTGGATTGTGGACCATGACATGTAACAACCTACAGATCATGAATTCCTTGCGAATTCTCTCTATGTACTGAAAAGGGTACCAATTCTGTTTTGGATAGATGGCAGAGATATCTAGTAGTACTACTAAAAATGCATGACAAATCCCATGGCTGGCTCATACCTCCCCTCTCCTGGGTCCTTTAATAATTATGTTTTCTGCGCATACATTAAAGATGCCTCTCTCTCTCTCTCTCTCTCTCACGAGTCTTAATTAATGCCTGTGAGAGAGAAATGAAAGAGAGAAGTTTCATTTCTCTGCTTGAGAAGGGTAATGGGGTTGCAGAGGATAGTATAAGGGTGGATTCAATTTGGTTTTTAAAGAAGAGAGAAGACAGTGGTAGAACTCAAAAAGGGGTTCGAAAGCAACATAATAAACAGTTTATTGTGCTGGGCATGTTTGACTGGATCAGATGATCATTCTTATAAATATTTTTTTTAGAAGGTTATTTCTACAAATATATTTTTTTGAAAAAGTTACTATTAACTCCTTTCCATTTTTTTCAAAATAATTAGCGTTGTAGTTTGTGAATTAGTTTACTTTACAAGAATTTGTAGTTTAATCTCTCTCACAATACTAATTTACTACAATTAGTTTTTCTTACACTAATTATACAAATGCATGGTTATTGAAATATGAAAAATGACAAAAATACTAATTGAGCATATGGGATCATTTGGTACAAAAGGGAAAACTTTTAGTCTATAAACTAAGACATCTTTTAGTTGGGCTTTTAAATGAGCATATGAAATCATATATTTATTCCCTTTTTCTTTTCTATTCTTTTCTTTTACTTCAAAGTGAATAAAAAATCAAATTTGGTAAATAGTTTCTCAAAAAAACAATTAAGAAAATAAGTTTTTTTTTTCTATTTTTTTAAGTGGTGATGAAACTTCCTTATAAAGGAATAATTTTTCTCTTTTGACATTTTCTTTTCATTTCACCATCATTTGGTGTATGTATTGGTTTAAAAATAATTTTTATGACATATTATTTCCTAATCTTTACAATTTTATGATACATGTATTAATTACATATTGTTAATTGTGTTTCCTATTATAGGTTAACTTTTTCAATGTTAAATCTTGATGGGAATGGGTGGTGTAGGAAAAATACGCACATACGAACAGCATGATAATAAGGTAATTATTCGTCTTTGTATATTTCATTATGGATCACATTCCTCTTACACCTTATTTTGACACCTACATTCACTCCTCATTTTCAAAACACTACTTAGGGAAAATATTTTGATAATCCGACCGTTGAATTCAATACCTTTCTTTTGCATGTCATATATGTAAAAAATCATAATGATCCAATGAAGAAATCTCATTATAAAAAATTACGATGTTTTTAATTAATAAAAAAATATAATAGTTCTTCATAATGATATTTTTCAGAAATTAACCGTTAGATCATTCCATTTTTTTTTTCATACGCGACAAACATAAGAAAAGTATTTAATCCAACGGTCGGTTTCTCAAAATAGTCGACCTAAAATGATATTTTTAAAACCTAAAATGATATTTTTAAAACTAAGTATAAACATAGGTGTCAAAATAAGGTATAAGGGGAACGTGACTCTTTAATTATATATGATAATAGCATTGAATTACTATTTTTTTTTAAAAAAATTGGATTGACCTTACTTCTATCAATTTTGCAGGCCTCTACAATAAAAAAAATTTAGCCGTGCACTGGCATACATATTCTTTGGCTCTCTTCCGCCTATGCCCTTTTTGCAAACTCCAACCATTCGTCTATTTGTGAAGAACAAGGGAAGCTATACCGAGAATGTACCCCAAGTTTCTTTACTTTTCCACCCTTGTGCTAACGGAGGATTGTACTCATAAAGTGAGTAAACGAAAATAAAGGAACGGGAGTGCGTGTGGGACAAACAAAATCAAGAACTGGCAATTGATCCCATAAATTTACCCATCGCCATGCTAATATAGTAGTCTTGACAACATCTTGTATTGGCATTAATGATTGGATGCGATGTAAAATTTCATCGAGCATGTCACTGATTCAATCTATCTACTGTGATTCATCGGAATCTTGCCCTCCTTCCACGACTCTGTCATTTCCTCCTTCAACAACTCTCTGTTCCCCGCCGGAATGTTTGCATCTTTCTTTGTCTGAACATTCCTCCATGATGGCCAATAAAGTGTGAAAGATGAAGTCTCCTTAGACCAGGGTTGAGTAACCCAGTACTCGATCAAAGGTTTGCCTCTTTCTCTGTTCCCGCCGGAATCTTTCTTCTTATTCCGTCAAAGATTCAAGAGAGGATGGACATACTGGACAATCTTGGCTAGAAACCTCTAAATCAAATACACTTTTGGCGGGCCTTTTTTGTTTTACTTTGGTAAAGTCTATGAAATATGGGTATATAAGAAATTCGAGAAGCAAATATAACATTCTGTGTCTCTATTCTCTCTCTTTAAAAGGAACCAGTAGAAATATTTAAAAGTTGTACATATCTTTTGAATTGGAAATAAGCATATTTTTTAATTTTCATTTTCCTTAAATAAATTTAAAACTGTACCTATACCTATACCTATACCTATAGATGGTTTTTTTACACCGCCGTTATTTCACCCATGTATTTTATATATTTACATAATTTCACTCCAATTTTTTTTTTCCAAGCAAGTTTCACTCCCATTAGTTGGAATATGATGTTTTATTCCTATCAATAAAAATAATATTTTTATTTTTTTAATTTGAAAAAAATAATTGATCGACATAAGATGAATTTTTCAAAACGGGTAAAATAAATTTGTGAAATAATATATTTTTATTATAACATACAGTATCCTTGATCTAGCTACTTCCCCTAGGAGCAATTCCATTGGATTCAAATTTTTTTTTTTTTTTTTTTATCTGCTATAGTGAAATATGCGTGCTAATATAACGGATAACGTATTTTGAATGACATTATATCCCTCTAACTATCAATTATTAGTCTTGAAATAGACGGCAAAATTTTTTTTTTTATGAAAAACTGTAAATTTTTCACAGCTATTTTGAAAAACAAGCTAGCCGTTGGATCAATGTGATTTTTTGTAAAAATATTTAATCCAACGGTCAGTTTCTCAAAATATGTCTCATATTAGATTTTATAATCTGAGTATCTAAACAATGGGTAAGAATCATGTGTCACTAGAACTTTACTCATACATATGTGTATATAAAACTTCAAGAAAAAAATAGTGTGAGAAATACACCTAAAATAGAATATTTAAAGTTGTTAAAAAGTTATCATTTAAAAAATTAAAGAAGTTGAGATTATATAAAAATATGTTGCAAAATTTTATTTAAATTAAAAATTTTATTAAAAATAAATTAGTATTTACGAGTAATCTTAATTCAATAAATAAAAAAACCTACTATTCTTATTGGTAAAATTGTATGATCAATTGAAAGGTTTTTTTTCAAAATTCAGGGTCACGTTCCCTTAACCGGTTACTTTACCCAAATTTCTACCTATCTTTTAGGCCATTGGATATGGATGATCCAAGGGCTAAAAATAATGCTGACATGGTTCTTATTTTGGTGGATATCCTGTGTTTGACGTGGATTATGTGTGGGTCATTGTTTGGAAATTGGGGAAAATACATAAACCCCCAAACTATCACATTGTGACATTTTACCCCTCAACTATTGATAACAATACTTTACCCAGCTAAACTATTAAATTGTGACAAATAAATCTAATCCGTGATTTTCAGTTTTTATGGCAAACTGACCGTTGGATAATTGTGATTTTTGGCATACCTGACATGGACAAGCAGATTTGTCATGCTAATAGTTTATGTTTTAAAATACAAATTCAAAAATGTCTGTATTTTTATAGTCTATTTTTTAATCTAACGATTTGTTTTTTTAATCTAAAAAAACAGAAGGGAAAATTTTCAGTTTCCAAGAAAATTGTTCTCTCTCTTTTCAAATTTTTGTTTTTTTTTTTTTTATTTGTTTCTTGTTATTTGGATTGTGGACCATGACATGTAACAACCTACAGATAATGAATTCCTTGCGAATCCTCTCTATGTACTGAAAAGGGTACGAATTCTATTTTGGATAGATGGCAGAGCTATCTCTAGTAGTACTACTAAAAATGCACGACAAATCCCATGCTTCTTTTCATCTTTATGGGAATCGGAGGTGTAGGAAAAATACGTAAACAACATGCTACTAAGGTAATTATCTATCTTTGTATATTTCATTGTGGATCACGTTTCCCTTACACCTTATTTTGATATCTATATTCACAACTCATTTTCAAAATACTGCTTAGGGTAAATATTTTGATAATCCAACCATTGGATTCAATACCTTAATTTCTTTTGCATGTCATATATGTTAAAAATAATAGTGATCCAATTGTTAGGTTGTAAGAAATATCATTATAAAAAATTGTGATGTTTTTAATTAATAAAAAAATATACTAGTTCTTCACACCGATATTTTTCAAAAACTAATCGTCAGATCATTCCGATTTTTTTTTATACGCGACAAACATAATAAAAGTGTATAATCCAACGATCGGTTTCTCAAAATAGTCGACCTAAAATGATATTTTTAAAACGAACTATACACATAGGTGTCAAAATAAGGTGTAAGGGAAACATGACCCTTTAATTATATACCATAATAGCATTGAATTACGATTTTTTTTTAATAAAAAGTGGATTGACCTTACTTCTATCAATTTTGCAGGCCATTAATTCTTCAATAAAAAAAATTTTAGCCATGCACTGGCGTACATCCTCTTTGGCCATAAATAGTTATCGGAAAATAGAAAAGCTCCATCAAGGTCAAGAATGTCAATACAAATCTCTTCCACATGCGCCCTTTTTGCAAACTCCAACCCTTCGTCTATTTGTGAAGAATAAGGGAAGCTTTACCGAGAATGTACCCCAAATTTCTTTACTTTTCCACCCTTGTGCTCACAGAGGATTGTACTCACAAAGTGAGTAAACGAAAATAAAGGAACGGGAGTGCCATGGGACGAACAAAATCAAGAACTGGCAATTGATCCCATAAATTAATTTACCCATCGTCGTGCTAATATAGTGGTCTTGACAGCATCTTGTATTAGCATTAATGATTGGATGCGATGTAAAATTTCATCGGGCATGTCACTGATTCAATTTATCTACTGTGATTCATCGGAATCTTGCCCTCCTTCCACGACTCTGTCATTTCCTCCTTCAACGACTCTCAGTTCCAGCCGGAATGTTTGCATTTTTCTTTGTCTGAACGTTCCTCCATGATGACCAATAAAATGTGAAAGATGAAGTCTCCTTAGACCAAGGTTGAGTAACCCAGTACTCAATCAAAGGTTTGCCTCTTTCTCTGTTCCCGCCGGAATCTTTCTTCTTTTTCCGTCAAAGATTTAAGAGAGGATGGACACACTGGACAATCTTGGCTAGAAACCTCTAAATATCAAATACACTTTCGGCGGGCTTTTTTTGTTTTTCTTTGGTTAAGTCTATGGAATATGAGAATATAAGAAATTCGAGAAGCAAATATAACATTTTATGTCTCTATTCTCTCTCTTTTACCAGTAGCAATATTTAAAAGTTGTACATATCTTTTGAATTGGAAATAAGTATATTATTTAATTTTTATTTTCCTTGAGTAAGTTTAAAACTATACCTATACCTATACCTGTAGATTGTTTTTTTACACCGCCGTTATTTCACCTATGTATTTTATATATTTACATAGTTTCACTCTAATTAGTGTTTTTCTTCCCAAGCAAGTTTCACTCCAATTAGTTGGAATATGATGTTTTATTCCTATCAATAAAAATAATATTTTTATTTTTTTAATACAAAAAAAAATTGATCGACATAAGATGAATTTTTCAAAAACGGGTAAAACAGATTTGTGAAATAATATATTTTTATTTTAACATGTGGTATCCTTGATCTAGCTACTTCCCCTAGGAGCAATTCCAATGGATTCAAATATCTTTTTTTTTTTTTATCTGCTATAGTGAAATATGCGTGCTAATATAAGGGATAACATATTTTGAATGACATAATATCCCTCTAACTATCAGCTATCAGTCTTGAAATAGAGGGCAAAAAAATTTATGAAAAACTGTAAATTTTTCATAGTTGTTTTGCATAAATATCTAATCCAACAGTCAATTTCTCAAAATACGTCCCATATTAGATTTTACAATCGGAGTGTCTAAACAATGGGTAAGAACCATGTGTAACTAGAACTTTACTCGTATATATGTTTATATAAAACTTCAAGAAATAAAATAGTGTGAGAAATACACCTAAAATAAAATAACTAAAGTTGTTAAAAAGTTATCATTTAAAATATTAAGAAATTGATATTATATAAAAATATGTTACAAAAATTTTATTTTAAACAAAATTTTTATTAAAAATAATTATTAAACCTACATTTGGATTTTAATAAAACAAGCAATATATTTAGAAATCAAGCACTGCTATATCGCGCAAAGTCAGCCTTTTAACCCCGCTTGTCAAGGTTTACAAGAAGAGAAGCTAGCAAGATACTTGAGTGTAAAACAATGAAAGTGTATATTGCTTTCAAAGTATGCTTATAAGAGAGTTTGAGAGCTTATAAGAGAGTTTGAGAGCTTACAAGTTGGCAAATGTTGTGAGGTGTGTTGTTTCATTCATTCATGGTTACAAATGAGGCCTCTCCTCATATTTATATCCTACTAGGAGAGTTCTAGAAAGCTACTAGAATTTACAAGTTCTTGAGTTTTCTATACACTCATACTTTATACTAAGCTACAAGTTTCTAGAGATTTCTATCCCCATATGCATCACATGCTATATACAAAGTCCTAAAATATTCTAGAGACTCTTTACAAGCACTTGGATAGTGTGAAGCTTTAGCCAACTTCCCACACTTTTCTAGAAGCTTCCAAAGGTTGCTCCAATACTCTAGAAAGATCTTGAATCTCCCATTGTATGCCACAACCTTCTAAACAATTCTTGGCCATTCCCTTGGATGCTACAAGGTTCCAGAAAGTTCTTGACTTATATGCCCAAGTGTGTAGGAAGAGTATGGGGCATTCTAGTATCCTCAAGAATATTCCAAGTGTGCCTCCCCTTTAATTTGCCATTGTCTCGTGCTAATTGCTGCAGGCTACTACACACTATAATTGCTTCAAGCAATATATAGTGCAAAATATATAGTATTTCATTGTTTGTGAAATTGAGTTATATTTAGAAATGAATTTGTATTTATAAAAAAAATATATTTTTTGATTTTAAAAAATTTAATAGTGATTGGTGGAATTTATGAGAGAAATATTGAGACTGATAGAAATTTTAAATTCTTGGCAAATAAAAAGAAATAAAAAATTTTAAATTAAAAATAAATTATTTACGGGTAATCTTAATTCAATAAATAAAAAAACCTACTATTTAGGTTGGTAAAATTGTATGATCAATTGAAAGTTTTTTTTTTCCAAAATTAAGGGTGACGTTCCCTTAACTAGGGGCCGGTGTACTTCGGCTGGTTCGGCCGATATATGCACTAAAATCTTAACCAAATCAATCACCTCGATTTGAGAAATATAAAAACCATGAGGGACCGTAGGGGTCACCATAACTGACCAAATTGGGGGCTATTTTTCAGCTTATAATTAGTTCGGTCGGTCTAGATCGGTTTTACAATAAATAATATAGGCCATTGGTGTAATGTAAATAGTCTCATCTTGATTGAAACAAACAAAAATTGCATAATTGATCTAATATTAAATTGCTTTCATAACACAATTCAACCCCATATCATTCCAAAAGCATAATCAAAGAGAGAGACTTTCTTTTCTTTGGATAAATAAAAGAACATCTTGAGAATAATAAACGGCTCTTAAATCCAAGAACATCGAAAGAGA
Source organism: Hamamelis virginiana (assembly GCA_017140935.1). Lineage (NCBI taxonomy): Eukaryota > Viridiplantae > Streptophyta > Magnoliopsida > Saxifragales > Hamamelidaceae > Hamamelis > Hamamelis virginiana. The sequence continues at coordinate 27,900 of JAESVK010082888.1, forward strand.
GTTTCTTATTAAGCCAAACTTAAGCTAAACATGTGCCCATTAATTTATCCAACAAACTTTTTGGGCCAAAGCCCCAATGTAACAGACAAACACCCAATGAGAGCCAAAACAATTATTATATATATATTCTGTTCGGTCGGTTCGGTTTTCCCATCAGTTCACAAAGTCCCAACCAAGAACCAAACCGCATAGTCGGTTTAGCACCCCTTTAAAACCGTTGTGAACCATGGCTATCAGAAAACCAACCAAACAAGACGGTTTGGTTCAGTGTGATTCAGTTCAGTCGGTCCCGTTTGGTTCTTGAACACCCCAGTCCCTAACCGGTTACTTTACCCAAATTTCTACCTATCTTTTAGGTTATTGGATATGGATGATCCAAGGGCTAAAAATAATGCTAACATGGATCTTATTTTGGTGGATACATCCTGTGTTTGACATGGATTGTGTGTGGGTCATTGTTTGGAAATTGGGGAAAATACATAAACCCCCAAACAATCACATTGTGATATTTTACCCCCATCAACTATTGATTGCAATACTTTACCCTACTAAACTATTAAATTGTGACAAATAATCTTAATCCGTGATTTTCAGTTTTTATGGCAAACTGACAATTGGATAATTGTGATTTTTGGCGTACCTGACATGACCGAGCAAATTATCTAATATAACAGTCTATTTTTTAAAATACAATTTCAAAAACGTTTGTATTTTCATAGTCTATTTTTTAATATAATGATCTATTTTTTTAATCTAACTGTTTGTATTTTCAAAAACTGACCGTTAGATTGGATAATTTATTTGTCTATGTCAGACGCGCCAAAAATCACAGTGATCCAACGGGCAGTTTTCCATAAAATCGATTGTGAAAAATCACGCAAGAGGATTATTTGTTACAATTCAATAATTTAGGGGGACAAAGTGTTGCAATCAATAGTTGAGCGGTAAAATGTCATATGGTGATAGTTGAGGGCTGTATTTTTCCTTGAAATTTTGAAATAAAATTTTGAAAGTGAGGAAACTAGAACTCACACATTTGTCTTTTCAAAATTCTCTAAACTCTTTTTCCATCTCCGCGATAGTTTCTGACCTTCTCCTGCAACTGATAATATTAAGTCTCCTCTTCATTTCTCTTCTTACTAAAACCCTAGCTTTTCTCTCTTTGGAACATTCCAGCCTTCTTTTTTGGCAACCGGTAGTTTTACCGTCACCACCACGGTTGTTTTATGGACGGGTTTGGGGATGTTGAGTTGTTATATATATAGGAATGCTAAGATCATGTGCACTTAATACAAGTTGCATCAGGTGACCTCCTTTAGAAGCAGTTGTAGACCATATTTTAAAAAACTGGCTATTGGATTAGATACTTTTATTATGTATGCCATGCCTGCCAAAAATCATAGTGATCAAATGTTCGGTTTTTAAAAATTGTCACTGTGAAAAACTATGATTTTTTTTCTTCAAAATGTCACCATTTTTTTCACCGTATGTTTTTTCAAAAGTCGACCGTCGGTTCACTATGATTTTTGGCAAGCATGACATACATAAGAGGAGTTTCTAAACCAACGATCAGTTTTTCAAAAAATGATCTGCAACTGGCTCTAAAGTAGGTCTTGCATCAAGTGGACCTGAACTGTGGACTTGACTTTAGCATTCTTGTATATATACATACAATAATCATCTAGTCCACATATGCTGATGAAATCTATAGATTATTGTATGATGCATATTTTGGAAAACTGACTGTTGGATTAGATATCGTACTCATCGAAGTCGTGCATGCCAAAAATCAAGGTGATCCAATGTTAGAATTTCAAAATATAATTAAAAAAAAAAATGTCCACTGAAAACTATTAAAGTTTTTCCGAGTGACATTTCTAAGAAATCAACAGTTGGATCGCTATAATTTTTGGCATACATGACATGATTGTTGTCCGAAGGGATTACTCAAAGTGGCTCAAAGATTGTTAAGCTTACCGAGATCCTCTCCTCGTGCAGTAGTTATTTTCTCTGAATGACAATGAATTCTTAATTAATTCCATTTTTGTAATGCGATATTAACATGTCAACACAAATAAGTTAATCAAATAAGTTGACATAATTTTTTTTTTTTATTATTATTCTTTTTTATAATTGATGTGGCAATGGTAAACTTAATTCAAAAATGCTAATCAAATAAGTTTACGCATTTTTTGTTTTTTATAATTGGTGTCACAAGGGTAAATTAGTAACAAAATTTATCTTGTGGATTCCAAAAATGCTAATCAAATAAGTTCACACTTTTTATTTATTTTTAATAGCTGGTGTCGCAGCCGTAAATTGGTAACAAAATTATCTTACAATTGGCTAAAATCGATTTATGTTACTTTTATAAGAATGCCATAAAGTAAGTTGTGTTTACGAAGTAGAAGAATTTTCGATCCAGGCGTAAACTTGGTTGCATAGACCCAAGCATAATTAGGCTATTAGCCGCCGGATTCTCAAGCGGTCCTTTACCGGTAACGACGACTTGAACAAAGAATCCAAACATTGCAAGCCAACCATTCTCGATCTCCTTCACTTTGAGCTCTGCAAATGTAAATGCATATGGAAATAATAACAGTTTTAAGCAATCATTGTTTTTCAGTGTCTTGTTTTTAAATGCTGATATTATTGAATGATAATAACATTCTGCATACATGATATTCATAAAACACTACAAGAAAAATCGCTCTAGCAACCAACATTTAGTAAGGGTCGGAAAAATCCTTACTAAATGTTCCTTTAGTTAGGGCTATCCATTTGTCCTTCCTAAAAGTTTAATAAATTTCAAAATAATTAATATCATTTTGTAAGGGTCATCTAATAATCCTTACTTAAAAGCCATTTTTAGTAAGGATCACTGAATGACCCTGACTAAATGTCATTTTTTAGGACTAAAGTTGCCTAAATTTTGTTTACAAGTTTTCATTTTAAAAAAATAGAACAAGCTAATTAACTAAAACTGCATTTCAAATGTTATTAAATAAGGCACCGTTTGGATTTGTTTTTTATACGTACTTATAAAAAATAAATCCAAACGGAGCCTTTAAAAAATACTTTGAAAATAAAGAAAGCACTCTGTAAAAGAAAGTTAGCAAATTTTTTTTAAAAAAATACTTCATCACCGGCAAACGTTGATTTAAAATGTCATACGCGGTCTCATCAATTTTGTTGACGGTTGAATGAATTAAGAAATTAAAAATAAAATCAGCAAAGGTTATATAAGCTAATTAATCGAAATCTCTCTCTAATCTCTCCCAGACTCTCATCATTGGCCTCGTCTCTCCTTCTTCTCTCAATTTCCCATCACCGATCTTCTTCTTCCCACAATCTCTCAATCTTCCATCACCGATCAATGAAAGAAAAAAATGAAAATTTAAATAAATTGTTTTTCAAATAAAAATGACATAATATTTATTTAATTTTTTTCTTTCATGTGAGATTTACAATATTTTAAAAAAAATATATCTAAATCCCGATTTGTTTTTCAAAATAGGCATCACACAATTAACTATGAGCTTCAAGAAACTAAGCATATGTTCACAGGATCGAGACTGTCCAATCAATACAAATAATTCTTAGGGGTAATGTAGGGGAATTCTCTCCGAACTCTTATCTATACTGATATATTAAGGGAGAATGGGAGTTTGCCTGGTCAAAATTATTTTCAATAATTGCCCTTCTGTTAAATACAAGTACACAAACATATTGAGGATATATATGTCTTTATATAATCACCCACAACTCCGTATAATTAAGGAATTTGAAACTCTCGCGATATCCAACTCCTCATAGACTCTCTTTTATCTCAATCACATTAATTGTGTGCCTTTTTTTCTATCCATCACGTTAATTGTCTTCTTCATCGGTTACCTATATCCTTACATACTCTTATCTACTCCTCCATCACACACGTTCAGAATAATTTATATACACTGTTTGTTTACATTGGAAATGAAACATTGGAAGGTAACAATTTATATTTATTTTCTTGGCTACCAAACTGGCCTTAATTTTCACGTTTCCAAAGTTTAGCAGAAAATTCACGTTTCTAAACGGGCATTCCTTTGATTTTTTTGATGATTTCATGTTTCTAAAGAGGCATTCCTTTTATTTTATTAATGAACTTCTTTTTTTTCTATTTTTTAGAGAATTCATCACAAAAATAAGAGAATGATAAGTTAAATCTTTACAAAGGAAGAGGACATGCAACCAATCCATCAATTCAGCAGGTAATATCTCTCTCTGTTTTTTTTTTTTTTTTTTTCTTTGTTTTTTTAATTAAAATTTTTCAAAAAAATTAATGATTACAAATTTTTTTCGGTTCTCTAATGTATACTGCCATATATTCATTTTGACATTACAATTTTTAATAATATAATGTGTGTGTATATTATACATATCATATTCGTTGCCTCTTGATATAATAATTTAAATAATTAAATTTTTTATTAATTTTGTTTCACATTTCCCCACTTCCAAATTTTATTTTATTTTTTTGTATTTTGTTTCACATTTTCCCATTTCCCAAATTTTCCCAACTTCCCGAATTTGTTTTATTTTTGTACTTTATTTTATTTTCATGGAATCGTAATTAAACCTGAACCTAACTCTACTTTATTTGTATGCTTTTCTACATTCAAAATGAACCTTCAAATTAACCCCGACTTCTTTTCATTTTAACATTTTACTTAATTTAATTTTTTATTAATTCTATTAACACATTTCCCCACTTCCCCTTTTTTTTAGTAATTTATTTAAATTTCATGGGATCCAAATTAATTCT
>JAESVK010082889.1:0-15578 GCA_017140935.1 Hamamelis virginiana
AAAGGTACCACTGTGAGCTATGATGGAAAGACATCCACAGGGATGCTTGACTGTATATATGAGGGGGTTAATATTATATTGCTCTATAAAATACACCAGTCAGAAATATTAAAAAAATTGGAATTTCCCGTGTCATTAGAATTGCAGTCAGATTAACAGAAGATATTTTTTAAAACTAGTTTTTTAACAAGAGAATAGTTGAAGAAACTCTTTCTTGATGACATGATGCATTAACTTGAAAACGAGATCTTACTGTTATGAAAAATACATAGCCTTCAAAGAAAAATAATGAAATGTCACCTTCAAAAGTGGCGAAAGACTTCAAAAAGAATGATCAATAACTTTCAAGTATGAAGCTGGAACTCCTTCGGTGCACACGCTTGCTCCTAGATCCGCCTCTTAATTCATCATCTTTTTAAAAAAAGATGAATGGGAAGACCAAATTGGGTTACTGGCTGTTTTTATGAGCCCAACAGTGTCATACAGGGTGTAGGATCTAAAGCCATCTCTTTGGGCATGAGACTGATGTTAGATGCAAGAATCCACCCAACTCATCTCCTACTTCAACTAGAACCCTAAACACTTTTAAAGAATGTGCTAAGTCATCAAACATTTTGTGATACTTTCTAGATACTTGTATTTTGTGAAATTTTCTTTTTGTATACATCCTGTAAAGGTGGCCCTTGGCCCTTTGATTAATACAATTACCTTCCATTAAAAAAAAAAAGAACATGCTTAGTCATCAAACCTTTTTTGGAGCTTTCACTAACAACTAATATGTCAAGTTTGTAGAAATAACCAGACAGCAGCATAGAACAATTCAGGTAACTTTGAGAGCATTGATAACAATGAAGGATTCATTCCATTTGTGATTGGAGAAGGTGGTCAGAGTCAGTGATTGCAAATGTGACTGGTGATGGTTGCCGGTTGGTGGTTTCCAAGATTTTGTTTTGCAATTGAGCAAAAACCTTCGTCAAAAAGTTTGCTTCAAATAAAGGGGCAGATATTCATACGTTTGGTTGAAAGAGGAGGAGGATTCAGTATTTCAGTTTCCCCAGAATGTTTCTCAGTTCAGTGGTTAGTGAAGATAATTGGGGATTGTGCGTATGGAGATTATCAAATTAAAATCATTAGGACTTTGAGGGAAGACTTTATATCTTGGAAGCTTGAAAGAAAATAGAATCAAAGAAGTGGACTCATTTTCTTGAGAGTTTGTAGGTGGGCATGACAGTGATAATCATCCCAGAGGATTCCAAGTCTTCAGGTTGGCTGTACCTGCTAAATGTCTTCAAATCCCAATCCAAGTAGATATTCATTCCTAAATGGGTAGAGAAAACTGGAAATAGAGTGGGTACTAGTGTTTCAAAGAGGGAGAGGAAAAGAATTTTGCAGAGGTTTTACAAAGAGATGAACTGCTTTTGTGGGGTAACTGCAATGTTGGAGGGTGGGGTCTATTCTCTTATTAAATCCATTGTAGGAAAGAATGGACAGGAGAAAAAATGGTTGTAGTTTGTGTTTTGCAACTAATTGGTTTCATCGGGTCTCTTATTGATTCCATCTGGTCAATTCTCCGGATGGTTACAGTGAGCATTCTGCGCGTAAGGGAGGGTGTGAAGCGAAATCCCACATCGCCTAAGTATGAATATAAGCGTGAGGGCACCCTCACCTCTTGACCTAGCTTTTGGGGTTGAGTTCTACCCAAAAACATGTAACAGTTACAGCTTGTAGGGGTGCCCATTGGTATTGTCACTTTTTCCCCCAACAAAACTGAAGATGACAGAGCATTTGTTTGCGTTGGGAAGTATACTCCATGGCATTTAGGTTGATATATGATTTCTTTGATTTTAATGATGCAATCATAAACCCCTAAAGATTATACAATGTCTCCATGTACCTAACATTATAGACTAGGACATTACCAGCATAAGACTAACAACTTACCAATCAATCAAAATTCAATTTCAAGACATTTCATATGAAAGACAAAATTGACTCACTATACTAAATACTAATAAATCTTAAAGCTTAATACTTACTGAATAATAAAAAATAAAAATAAAAAACAGCCAAAATGCACCACCAGGATGATCCTCATGGTTACCCCACGTCCACCCATGATGATATAAGACTATAACATCATTTTCTCACAGCCTTTCAGGCTCTATGAAAATTTTCCTTTAAAAATTTACTTTGACTGCCTACCTCACACAAACCTCTGACTATCTGGCCTTGGCTTAACTGTGTGAAATAACAGACTCTAAACACTACATGAGCAGAGATAAGACTCCAAAACTTCTTTCTTCAACAATGTTTATAGTACTATACTAACCGTTTATATAAAAATCCCGACACAGAATTTTCATTTACAATTTTTAAATGTTTTACACCATGTCTAATCATTTGTAGCTCTGAAAATTGTAGAAGGTAAGCCAAGACTATAGTATAAACAAAATAAAATACATGACACACAAGTCAAGATTGTCAACTACAAACAAGTTACCTGACACAAAAGATTGTGGTTAAAAAGATAACTTACAAATCAATTTCGATACTGCAATCAACTTCAGATAGTTCCAGCAACTGCCTAACAGGATCTTGATCATACAAGAACTTCAAGAATATAACAAGAAGTTCACTGCCAAAACCAAGACGTGTAACTTAAAGATAAAAGCACAAAATATCAATTATAAGATGGTACAGGAAAACCTGAAAGCCGAACCTATTGAATGGTAGAAGCTGATCGCTTGGTTCTGACATTAGTAGCTTTATACATTTTAGAAGCCAGCTGAAGAAATTTGAAAACTGAAACAAAAAGACACCATTAAAGATAAACACAAGAATAATTGAAATTCAAGAGGAAAGAAATGTCCTCTCCTTCATTTGGAGTTTGGACAGTATCAAAGGCTTTTCACATACAGCACACATGTTTGTATGCACATCTAAAGGTGCAGCAATAAGAACATTAACCAGAGCATACACCTGATAAACATGCTTTGGTCAAATGAGTCATATTAAAACAAAACCATTTCAACTTGCAGCTGGAATCAATTTCAATATTTCAGAGTAAGTCAATTCTTTTCAACTTTTCATTTTCCATATCCTTCTGTACAACTGGATTATGGAAAGTTCCTCTGTCATAAGTTGAAAAGAATATAGAAGGTAGAGGACAAACTAGAAGAGTAGGATATTATGATTTCAAAGAGAATGGCAGTATGACAATCAAACCAGAAAGCCATAAGTTTTTATATTTATCTAAAAGCGAACCTTCTATTTATGAATCCACAAAACAGAAATGCATCTATTAAACTTTGCCACAAATGCTGTGATTAATTTAGAATGAAAAGAAGGATGACAAACTATCAGGACCCAGAAAAACCAACAGATAAATAGCCTTCCTTTTTCATGCTTAAGCTTATATCAGTCATTGCAAAATTTAAACTTCGAACTTGGCCAAACTTTGATCGTCGTGGGGGTGGGGGGGTGGGGAGAGAGAATCAATTAAACAATGGAAACTTAATATCTATGTTTGATGATTCAGCATGCACTAAGCAATGAAAAAATATCTGCCATAATTACTTCATACTCTTTAACATATCGTCATCACGTTTTTGAAAGAGAGACATGCATACCTCACTGAAGAAGCACAAGATGGCAAATACAAGACAGAATATACAATAACATTAAAACTGCCATATAAAATAGTGAAATATTGATAAAGAACTCATATGACAGAAAAAATCAACACCAAAATTAACCACACACATAGTAAGAAAGAACAAAAAATAAAATGTTGATTGGGTGCTAATCAACTCACCTAAAAGCTTAGGCTATTAGGAAGAGGCACCACTAATCTTTTACTGGCCAGCACAAAGCCCCACGCTAAGAGGCAGACGGACATGAGGCGCTTATGCTGCCCATGCAGCACTGACGGATAAATGCAGTTAACTTAACCTGTGCTTGCACCGCCGTAGCAGGAGGCACTCGAGTAACAGGGTGGATGTTGGCCCCCATAAAGCCAACAAAAAAGATACTTATGTTTCAGTTCATTGGCAGGGTCTGCAGGAGTGACTAGACAATGTACTTTAAATCAAAGCCAATCTCCCCCCTTCTCCTTGAAAGAATCCTTTTCCTTCCCCTTAGCCTCCTCTCCACTCTTTCGATAACTGCATCCCAGACAGCCTTTGCCTTGAAGGATGCCCCGAAAGGCATAACAAGGAAAGAACAAACACAATTAACTTCACAAACCCAAAGTAGAAGCCAGGTCACCCACATCTTCAACATTACTACCAGTATCATTTTGTTTTTCCCAAGTTTATTCTAAGACCCAACCAGACTTCAAAACAAAAAAGAAAAACCCCTAAGCACCTGGATCGCATTTAGCATAAGTGTAAATGTAAAAAGCCCACAATATTTTAACAGGGTAATACTATTTTCCTAGAGTACAATTTATGTCAAAGATTATACTGTTTCTAATCTATGTTCTTTGGAGTTAAGGTGGTTCTCTGGAGTTGAAGGATGATTTGCATCAATCAATAAGAGCAAACTTAAATAAAAATTCTGACCACAATCTTCACAGAAATATATACTTGGAACCATGGCAGAGAGAAAAAGAGAACAGCGACAAGAATTAGCAAACCTACAACATAATACATAAAATTATACTACCAACACTTCTCCGTCGATCAATTAAGCATACCTGCTGCACCACAGATGAAAGAACCCTCATAAATCTTTCGACTTGTACAAGAAATATACCAGCTTTTTCTGTTGAATTATTGATAAGTGTCTCATCCAAACCAATACCATGAAAGCGTGCACGCCATCTTGAAAGGCCTCTTAGTTCTCCCATTCTAAATCCAATCATTTCTGCTGCAGGCTGGGAAATGGAGATTTACCTTTTAGTTTCCATTCAAGCCCAAGGCATAAGGAACATGACAGAATAAAATTATATCAGGCACACAATTACATCTGCAATAAAACAACCTATAGGGAGTAAATAGAAGAATGCCCAAGCATTTGACGGAAGAAAACACATCTATCTTGAAACATTCAAAATAAAATAAGCAAAAGTAAATTTGACACCTTTCATCCGATGCAGTCACCTTCAGCCTTTAAACTGCAATTTAAAAGTATTACTTTGCAATTCAATGTCTATTTTTCTTATTTATTATATCTGGCTTGTCAAAGAAATTTATTTAAGTTCTAATATTGCTACTTCTACACTTCAATGGATGTCTGATTGTTCAAATTTTTGATATAACATATTTAAATTATATATATATCAAATACACCAGGGACCAGTATATGTCTGGGAATAGGTGGTGTTGTTACTACACATCAATTCAATTGAAGTTTGTGTACAACAAACAATTTCTGCCTCTGCACAGTGTCGTGTGCTATATTTATATTTATATTTCACGTGGTCAAATCAAAATTAGAACTCCAGTTGATCATTTCAACATCTTTCTTTTGGTGTAAAGAAGTGTCAGTCATTATTTAAACAAGTTTCAGTTTAGGCCAGAATATTCTCTCCGATTCCACACTAGTATCTTCCAATGAACATGGGTCTATAGGTTTGCATTATACTATAGTAATCATTATTATTAAGCTTATCTTTACATGGATAAAATAATTTTTTAAAAAAAAAAAGTTTGCTTCATATTTCCGAGCATTTTCAAAGTTTTACATTGTTTTCAATGTTTTTTTTTTTTAAAATGTCAATGTTTTCTGGCTAACTGAACGACAACCTGGAACAAGATTTAATACCTTGGAAATAATCAATCCCTTCTCCCTAGAGATAGAGAGCGATGACTAGATTGATGGGATGGCAATCTGCCCATCCATGAGCCAATAATCTCCACAACATCCCATTTCAATCTCATAATGACCAAGTCAAGGTTTACACCTTGTGCGTATTTCATTCTCTACATCTTAGTATTTGGAAAGGCCATCAGCACCTTGGATGTGGATCAAGCCTTCAAAATGCATCTAGTTTCATAATCACACGAGACAACCAAGATAATTGAGATAACTTGCGCTGATGATTCCACATGATATGTGAACTGATAAATGATCATAGTAGAAACAAATGTGCATAAGCATCTAAGCATCCAAAGTACATAAGAAATGAATTGCAACACTTGTGACTTGTTTAAAGTTCGAGTAAGTACAACAAATTAATGAAGAAATATATAGTAGAAATTATGCTTAGGCATCCCAACCCCTCCCAAATGGATGCAAGAGAGAGAATTCAAATAGTCAGAAGCCTTGATGACTTTTCATGCCTACTTTGGCTGAAGAGAGTCAAATTAAATTAGAATCTCAAACTTTTTTCCTTTCTAAAGGGGGATTCACGCAACTTGGGTGTCACTAATGATGACGATGGTGATAAGTTCCTCGCAACTATTTTCCTCTATGTTTTGTTAGAGGAAAACAATAATATATATATATATATATATATATATTTGGTTGTCATCTTGTTGTGACCACTTAGAACTAACCATGTTGAAACATAATGCCAACAGACTCAATATACTGGATTGTGCTGGAATCAACATCGACAAATCAGTTGCATACTCATATCATAATAGAATTCAGTGGTTTTGTTAAATTTGGAAATACATTCACTACTTATTCGTTTAAGTTCCATATGCATTCATATCTAGAAAGCTTAGCTTTTAGTCATATGCCCAAACCATGGATCTAATGACAGCTCAATTTTGTAAGATATGACCAGACATAGAGTACCAAGAAAATTATATTTTCTCAAAAAGTATATAATATATTAAATGCAGAGAGAAATACAATATTGCACCTGGAGATGATCAAGGACAATAAGCTGAAGCTCTTTTCCAGCACTACAAACAACCTTTGATACACGCTTGATGCCCTATATAGTAACTCACTGAATCAAATATACTATCACAGTTTCCTTTCATGGTTTGAAAACTTCACATAAGGCTGAGCATACCACTTCACCGAGAGAGTTAACTAGAAATTGATGAACTGGCGGACTAGTCCGAGCACCACCTAAAAGGCTTAGGAACTCTTCTTGTGGAGATGAATCCATTCCTATAAATGAATGGAAGAAACCAATGAATGGAAAACCAAAGTAGAAGCTATCATCAAACTTTGATTTAAAGTTGTTATCAGCAATTACCATGGTCAATAATCAAACTAGATAGAGAATTGAATTTCTCGTGAAAAGAATGCATCGCATCAGACCATTGCTTACACATGACTGATAGTGATGCCCGGATAACCTCAGTTAAATCCTCAATGTTAGAAGCTTGTTGAGCCACCTGATGGAGCTCATTTTTCCTACAGAGAGAAAGAGAGAGAGAGAGTCAACTGGTAGTTTTATATCAAAGTCTGCCGAAAAATCAAATGCAACTATCAGAGCCAACAAACTCAACAACAGGAATAAACATCAATTTGATTATTCACAAAAAGTCTTCAGAATTCAAATTGTCGCATCAGTGTTTTCTTACTTCTATTGTACTTTAAAGTTTGAAGATGAGAAAGATGATTAGCAGTTGTCATGATGCTAATGGCTTATGTCTTCTTAATTTACCTCCAGCAATAAGAAGGCTTTCAGATCTGTAACTACAATAGAATTGACAAGTCAATAACTCTCAGATTATGTGTTGGCATGTCTGATTTGGTCCTGTTTTTTCCAGTTATCAAGAATTTGTCTCTATCAGTCTATCATTGCTTACTTTTCAGACTGTTCAATTTAATATATTGTCCAGTTCATTTTTTTCCTGCCAGTAACATTTGTCTAAATTCTTAATTTGTTTCCTCTTGTAAAATTTTGATGTGGGGGATGTCTCCAATTGCATGTATAACAGGGATAATCTACTGACAGCACTTAAGTTACTTAATGTGGAATGAAGATACAGAGTACTTTACTTTCAAGAATTTTGAAGCAATCGTCAAAATTTAGTATGAAAAGAGGATAAAAATCATGCATTCAGATTATTGAAAATAATAATTTGCCTTAGGGCTCTTCTAAGAATTAAGACTATGAAAGTCTAAAAGTTGATGTTAAGAAGAGTAACCCTAAATTCTACTATACAATAAAGTTACCTCTTCCAAAATATTGAAGTATCGAGCACTAAGCAATGCAAGCCAAGCAAATTATGTTCAGACATTTGTCTATCTCTTGGTTCAGTCCTGTCTTCAACAAGTTCTCCTGAGCACGTGACTATTAAACGACAAAGATCTTTTGACAAAGCAACCTAATGACAAAAACCATATAGCAACATTAGTTTGCTCTAAAAGACCAGTTGGTCCATTGTTCTAAATATCTTTTCGAAAGCAGTGTAAGTGGGCAATAGTATTTGTCGATACTCCAAATATACAAAATAATGTACAAAAATCCACACAAATCTGAAAAAAAGAAGAAGAAATAACTAAAAGTCTAAAAGATATATTGGAATAGTGAAATGAGTAAAATTAAAGCTTATTACATATATAATTTGATCATAAGTCACTGCATCCACTACAGGGTTAAACTATTATATTACCACAAAATCTGTATACTAAATATTCGACAGTATATTAAAAGTATTCATAACCAGCACAAACATTCTCTTCCTTCCACCATAAAAAAACATTCATTCAATTATCTCCTTCACAATATTTCAAAACAAGAGAAAATTGTAATACAAAGAGTGAATCATCTTTCTTAATGTTTTTTTTTTTTTTTTGGCAGTATAATCTTACAAATGTGCATCGAATTAATTTAAGGATGCTGATACAAACTATTCACCATGCCAAAGAAAGAGGGACAAATTACAGCAATCTAAAAATTTCTAGAAAAGAAATTCTATTTGCTATATTGGAAACTCCAAACCAAAGAAAGGGGGACTTATCACTTCAGAAGAATATCTTTTAAGCTTCACTATAGACAATGCCTCATCTAAAGATTCCCCTATTTCTTCCTTTCCACATGTTCCACACGATACAACCTGGTATTATCTCCCAATAGCCTTCCTTCTTCTATCCCTGCCTTGGATCCAGCAACTACTTAAAAGTTCTTTCACCAATTTTGACTAAAGGAAGTGTGCAAGGGAATTGATGGAAGATGAGAAATACCAATTGGTGACCTTGATGAAAGAAGTTGGTTTGATATTTGAAAAAACTCTCAAAGAGTTTGGTTTACTCACACAGAACTCCTCCAACATTTATGTCAATGAAGTAATAGGATCACTCAATTAATACGAAAAAAGATCCCTCTAATGCCAGCCTTTTCTTTTGCTTCAAGTCCACCATTATAATGCACTCACAGGAGTATAAAGGACTATCAAGTCTGAGAAGTTTGTGCAACAATTAATCAAACGGTACATTAAAAAGACTGTTGCAATTTGGGTACCTCTTTGGTGCAGATGTCAAAGTTCCACATTCAATTAGAGACCATTAATGAGAACATGATCAAACCAGCTTTGTAGTTCTTTGATCAACTATTACAATATAATAAAAGTTCTCTTGCATGGACTCATTCATAATGTAATGCATAGTTTTGCTATTACTTCAGTATTATCTTGGCTAAAATGAACTTGATTCCTATCCAAAATATAAACATGAATCTGCTTTGGCAAACAAAATTACCCAGATTATATAACATGTACATACTCCAGTAGTCATGGACATCATATCATCATATAGACACTATAACTGTTGAGAGGTTAATCATGAGGATAAACATACCTTATATATGGACGCATTCAAAAGTCGGTATGTCGCTTGGCTATCCATACGAGGAGTACAAACACAAAATGTGTGTATATTCTGGAACAATAATCCCCAGGTGGAGCAAAATTCACATGGAAAGAAAGAGGCATTCAATGTAACTCATCAAACGTTAAACTGGAAAAAAAATTAATATAATTATTTAGCAAATAAGCTGATAAAATATGGAATAAAAGGGGAAAAACTGAAGCAAGTTGCAAATATCCATGTTCAGAGGACTACCTAGGATTTGTATGAAAGCATGAACTTTTAAGAAGAAACAAAAACATGAGTAAAAAAAATAAATAGCCCAAGAAGTAAAAAGTAGAGCTAATCTTATAATAGAAGGAAAGGCCTAAACTCAAGTCAAATATATGACCACAGAGTAATGATGCATATGCACAACAAAAGGTTAGTAAGATAGCCAAGCCAAACACACCTTTTGAGAGTTGTGCATCTAAATGTAGAGTTGACATGCTCAACATCAGGTGGATTTCAAGGTGTAAAGGCAAATTCTTGAAACTCACCTAGTGTGACCATCTATCATGGTTAGAAGTCTCGACCTGGGAACTTCTCCTGAGTTGAGTATATGAAGAGTAATCTTCATCTAGTCTCACCAAGGCTGAGATGAGATCTCACAACCAAAAAACAAAAGTTGAAGAAGCAACTTACCAGAGGATCTCAGAAGGATGAAGAACCTGAGGGCTATTGCTGGCCTGCTCCTTCTTCCTTTCTTTCTTTCCGTTTTTTTTTTTTCCTTTTTTCTGAGTTCCTATGGTAAATTACTGCTCTTCTTCTGATACTCCTGCCGCTATTTCTTTTGCTTCTTCTTATTCTATTTATTTATTTTATTTTCGAAACTGCAAAGCACTGTTATCTCTGTACTAAAGTAACTGTATTTTTCTTACTAACAATTATACCGTTTTAAAAGAATTATAGTTTAACATTTTTTTATATAAATTATTCTTGTTCTTTGATTACTTTTATTCAACTAAATTGATAATGATGCCCTTTATTTTTCAAATATAGATATCAAATCTTATTAGAAAAAGTAAAAAATTATATGCATACATATAATACATTTACTTGAGTATAGAATATTTAAATACTATTTATATTCGTGGTACAGTAACATGTCAGTGCCTCTTGATGTTTTTAACAATATTATGCGGATTAAGTTACTCTTCTGTTTTTTGTTTTTGTGTTTTTTTTTTTTTTTTTTAAACGTATTTGATGGTTCCAATGTGATTGTCCTATTTTTTCTGATATTTCTATGATTTTTTGATTTTTTGATTTTTTGATTTTTTTTGACATTTTTCATGTGTAGAGTTGCATCTCACCTTTAAATGACCGTGACCGAGATGCAACGACGTCCTTGACCGAGACTTTAAACCAAGCCATCTATGAATATATGGTCACTCTAAGTTAGTTTGATATCTCTAATTCAACTTTAGTGGAGTAGAGGGACATCTTTTTTGCCACCCACTATGAACACAAAATATTTAATATTATAATTATAACAGCTACACATGAGCTGATAAAATTATCAGTGCAACATAGCTTCATTGAGAGGGAAATAACTTCTTGATAGAAGACTTATCAAATAGAGAAAATGGAGGGATAAGGCCAAGACTCAGAGAACTATGTGTCATAAACTTGTTGCAGGTCTGGTTAAATTAATCAAGAATCACCGCTTCACAATAACTTAATTATTGAAAATGGAATGCTTCTGATGTATGTCATAGCTTTAAGAAGACATGCAACTGCCCTCACCAAGTATCAATAAAATCAATAAAAAAGCAATTTTTTTATACTTATGAAACAAAGAAACCAAGAAACAACCAGAACATGTCGATCTATTTACTATGAACTCGAAGATCAGTCATTATTAAGGATTGATCTAAATCTATATCAAATCAAATGAGAGCAAGAGGATAAGGAACAAGTCCAAAGCCAAAGTAGACTTCAAATATGAGAAAACAGGGCATGCAGAATAGTAAAGGTCCAAACTTGGTAAAAAGATCAAATTGCTCTATCATCTCACACCTTATGGCTTTCTTGTAGGAACTTCAAACATGTCACAACTTCAAAGTATAGCCCCAAGCTAACTGTTTCCCAACCATCCTCATAAACTCATACCCAAATTATAAACAGAGACAATTTCAGATTACAGATATACTAGGTTTCAAAATTGAAAGGACCAACTGACAGTAGTTCATTTAAGATCCAAGTAGACAATACATTAACTATAAGAGTTCCGATATCTCAAAATCTTGAATAGATAAACAACACTTACGAAGAGTCAATAGTATAAGGAAATTTGACACTTTGCAGAGTTTATGATATTATATATAGCAAAATGATCCTATCAGCATTTGCTGATTTTATGAAAGTCAGCAAATGCTGATAGGATCATTACTCATTATATATATTATGAATATTATATGTATATACACACATATACATACATATATATATAGTTTTGGTGTATACCACAAATCATCAGCCTCATCTGTTTATCAATACAAGTCAAAACTTTTCTCTCAGCATAAAATAGTTAAAACTTACAATTTTTCCTATTGGGAAAATGCCAAATATACTAAAGCAAATGCTTCCATCTTTGTCTCCACTACATAGAATGTTAAATCGTTGGTGCGAAGAATTTGACAGCCCTCGGAATGAATCTTCACCATCTTCCATGAAACCAGTATCGCCAGATACCAGTCCGGGCATCCGAGGAACCCTTGGAGCAGGAGGAAAGAAACGAGAAGTACGATCTTCATAAGCGGAGATGTTACCGCAGTCATTCTGAAACCCAAAGAAGAAGGGAGGGAAAGAGAATAAATATATCCACTCCAGAAGAGGAGAAACCAAGAAAACAGATTAAGGTTTCAGCAAGAAGAAAAATAGTAATGACCTAGCAAATAGTTCTGGAGAAATTACATCATACCAGATTACAGAAGATAGCATCAAGTTTTAAACAAAAGAAGACAACATATCTGCAAAAGTTTGTAAGTAAGCAATACTATCTACAGTGGCAGTCTATTAGTGTGTAGTAGAAACTCACTCACTCCACTTA
Organism: Hamamelis virginiana; assembly: GCA_017140935.1. NCBI lineage: Eukaryota > Viridiplantae > Streptophyta > Magnoliopsida > Saxifragales > Hamamelidaceae > Hamamelis > Hamamelis virginiana. Next base: position 12,812 of record JAESVK010082889.1, read on the forward strand.
GACCTGAAGAATACATTGGCAAGGGTCATAAATATCAAGATCTAGAATATCTCTCCTTTCTCTCAGCTTATATGGACATCAACAAAAATATTAGCAAGCCTGATTAATTTCCAATTTCAGATTAAGCCCTTTGGATTAATGCAAAAACTAAATGAAAATGATAGACCCAAAAAATTGCATTTGAAATTTTATATATATATTTGGGTCACGTTCCCCTTACACCCTATTTTGACACCTATGTTTACACCTCGTTTTCAAAACACTACCTATGATAAATATTTTGACAAACCGACGGTTGGATTCAATATCTTTCTTATGCATATCATGTATACCAAAAATCATAGTGATCCAACGGTTAGATTTTAAGAAATGTCACAATAAAAAACTGTTATGTTTTTAACTAATAAAAAAAAATAATAGTTCTTCAAAATGATATTTTTCAAAAACTAACCGTTGGATCACTCCGATTTTTTTCATACATGACAAACATAAGAGAATTATCTAATCTAACAGTCGGTTTCTCAAAATATTCGACCTACAATGATATTTGAAAACTAGGTGTAAACATAGGTGTCAAAATAGGGTGTAAGGGGAACGTGACCCTATATATATATATATATATACAAGCAATGAATTTATGAGAAAAAATCCAACCTAACTTAAACTCAACTATTCTAAAAGATTTTCATGCAGATGAAGAATCTATGGAGCTTGGGAGTTGGCTTATTCAATAAGGGATGCCAATTCATCAAACTACAAGACAACTTTCAGTACAGGATCCCTCAATCTCCTTCACATAAAAATTAATCATATAAAAAAGAAAAACAACAAAAATATGATATATTCTGGAAGTTTACAGCAGGACTACAGAACGGTTTGAACCAGATTGTAAATTGAGATCTCAGAGCTCAGGAGATATCCCATTAAAACTACAGGAAGATAGCTGCGGGCACCGAAATGCATATGAGAAATGCAAAGGACATGCACAATGGCCTAAGACATATGAACAATAGACGGGACTATAACACTTTTCAGTGCACATGCACATTGTAATGCAAAATCTTTCCCAAATGAATGTGCTTCCTAAAGACAGTTGTTTGTGCATCCATCATCCTTTTGGGGAAAAAAAAATTGATTAGTTTAATTTTCCTGCAGACTGGTTTTTGTGTCATGACTAGAAGACCACGGTTGCATCTTTTCTCAAACAGTATATACCTATCTAATTTACTATTACACAATAATTCTATATTTGATATTTGATTTTGACTTTCCATGAGCTTCATTAATTGAATCCACTTTCATATTTCCAAAGTTCGTTGTAACATTAAAGTTCAAAACCTGTCAGCACATAAACTGAAAATCAAACACCAGCTTAGTTCAACATCTAATAGGAAGTTTTTGCAAAAGAAGAAATATGTCAATTTAAAAATTCTGTAAAAGTAAATACAGGCAATGTAATTTTATTCTTCGAACTCAAAATAATTGCATGGCCTATAGAGGACAAAAGGGTAGATAAATGCATACTCCGATCAGTTGTCCATCCTCCTCCCAGTTAAGACATACAACAGCCACGGTATGAGATTTAATGCTTCTCAACAATTTTCCATTCTGCTTCACATAAAAGACAACAGGATCTAAGAAAGTGCAGACACAAAATAATTTACTATGGATGTCACCACTGTATATATCAAATGATGCAAATTCAAGAGTGCAAACACGATAGCAAAATATATGAACAAACTGAAGTAATTTTTTTATTTCATCGCATCAATCAGAATTCACTATCACATTTATGCAAGTCATCAAAAGTATACATGTCATGTCCTGGGGAGCAAAAGAAGAAAAGCCATCAACAGAATGCCAAAAGATACATCATTTATGGGCAGGTCTTATTGCTAATAACACCACCACCATGGTCACTTTCAGTAAGAAAAATACCATCAACATACCCAGCCAAGATGATCAACCAATTTAAAGGAAGAAGTAAATTCTCTAGTGTTAACTAAAGTCCACAGAATTTTTGCCAACAAACCCCAAATAAATTTACATCGTTTTAGTTTGAAAGAAAACTTTCAAATGAATTTTCGAAACCAAGTTCAGTGCCTGTTTAATTTAAGCATGACTCAAAATGAAAATTGAAGACTAAAAAAACTAGTATTGATCAAACTAAAAACTCTTAACCTCATGGTCTTTCCATGAAACTCCAACTTCCCCTTATGCATGGATTAACATGGGGTAAAAGCATAATGGCATACCATGGTATTTCCAAATGTTCATTTCAATTTTTGAGGCTAAGCTTGAACAAGTTTATATAAGGTAACTTTGTTTCACTTCTTGGTATAGATCATTCAACTTTAGGGAACTATGCGCATTCTTATGATCGGAAAAACAAAAGTTGTGAGATCACTTGCATTGTAATCTTGGTAAATTAGGTCCAGCAAATGATGATGCCCCAGACTGACAGTGAAAACTGTTGATTCAACTGTAATTATATTTGCAATATACCATATCATTTCTCATATCCACGCACCACACATTGTTCTGTTTCTTATTTTTAATTATATGTAATATGGCCTATCCAACTTAGGGAATTAAAGACTGAACAGAGTAGATTTCAATGTCTATATAAACTCTCATTGGCTCTATACAAACAAACAATAGTTTGCACAGTAATTAGTTTGCTGAAAATGCATCCAAGAGGTTTATAAAAGCCTTCGTGTTTTTTTTTTAGAAATCGCCCACTTTATAATCGGTGGGCTAAGATGGG
>JAESVK010082892.1:0-17005 GCA_017140935.1 Hamamelis virginiana
CCAAAGTGTTGCTATAGACAACAATATCATCGAGATATACTACCACAAATTTATCCAAGTACGGATGAAATATTTTGTTCATCAAAGTGCAAAACATTGTTGGGGCGTTTGTGAGGCCGAATGGCATAACTAAGAATTCATATAAGCCATACCGAGTAACACATGTAGTTTTAGGCTCATCGCCCTCAGCTATCTACTTGGTAATAACCAGATCTAAGATCTAGTTTAGTAAAGTAGCGAGCTCTACCAAGTTGATCAAATAAATCCGCAATTAAAGGAATGGGGTATTTGTTTTTTATGGTTACCTTGTTAAGAGCTCGGTAGTCGATGCACAGCCGTAAGGAACCATCATGCTTCTGCTGGAAAAGGACCGGCGCACCATATAGAGCTTTGGAAGGTTGGATGTAGCCCGCATCAAGTAAATCCTTCAGCTGCTTCCTTAGCTCCTCTAGCTCAGGTGGTGCCATGCAATAAGGCGTCATGGCAGGTGGTTTAGCTCCCACCTCCAACTCGATATTGTGGTCCACCTCCCTCCTAGATGGTAACTGTTTTGGCAACTCTGGAGGCATAACATCCTTTAACTCTTTCAAGACAACGCCAACTTCTTTACGAAGTGTCTCTCGTGGTACATCTTCTTTTGCCTCCTTCAATGCTGCTAGATATGTGGACTCCCCTTTCTTGACTCCCTTGGTCAGTTGCATAGCAGAGAGGAGTCTAGTACTCATGTTGGCCCCAGTTACCGTAGGGACCATGCATGGTGATGGCTCCTCCATAATCGCCATCGTGCGTAGGAAGGGCAACGGTACCGCCTTGACTTACCCTAAGAAGTCCATGCCCAGCACAACTTGGAAATCATCCATTGGAGCAACTGTCAGGTCGACTTTCCCGTCCCACGAGCCAATCTTGATAGTCACGCCTCTCGCAACGCCTTGCAACAGCCTTGCTTCTGAATTGACAGCCTTGAGCCACCCTTGCTCCTTGGCTGCATTCAACCCCAATCTCTTCGCCTCTTCTACGGAGACAAAGTTATGCGTGGCACCTGTATCTACCATCACCAGCGTTGCCTTGCCGTTAATGATTGTCTCCACATACATAAGCCCCTTGCTGCGTGAGACTTTGGGCGTAGGTTTCGCATTGAGAGCACCAAGTAGTCGGAGTGAGCCCATGTGACCTTCCTCAGGTTCCTGTGCCTGAGGAAGCAGTTGGTTCTGGGCTTATAATCCTTCTTGCCATATGCCTTGTTGCCCTCTTTGTGGAATGGACCCTTGCTAGAGCTTCCTTTTTTATGGGAACCCTTGTTTGACAGACTTCTTTCTCCCCCACCTTTAACATTCTTACCCTTCGAGGTGGTGGCTTTTGAAGAGTCGCTCCTTCCATAGTCTATAAGGGATTCGGCTACAGCTATGGCGGTAGTAAGGTCTGAGACCCCGCGGCGCCTCAACTCTTGCTCCGCCCATGGTTGTAGCCTATCCATGAAATTAAAGAGGAGCTCAGTGTAGGTTATATCTGGGAATTTTAGCATAAGAGTAGAGAATTCCTTTACGTAATCCCGAATAGAACCACTTTGTTTAAGCTTCTTTAGATTTTTCCTAGCCATGTAAGCCACATCCTTAGGGTAGAATTGTTTCTTAATTTCCTTTTTAAATGCATCCCATGTATTAATAGTGCACGTACCTCTTTCGGTGTCGGCATAGCGTCGCCTCCACCATAGAGTAGCCGTGTCGGTGAGGTAAAGAGTCGCTGTGCGTACTTTCGTTGGCTCATCCGTGATGTTGACAGCTTCAAAATAGCGCTCCATGTGCCATAAATAGTTATCAAGCTCCTTGGCATCCCGCTTGCCGTCGTAAGACTTGGGCTTGGGCACTTCCACCCTAGTAGTGTCCGAAGTAGACATGGCTCCCGCAGCCATAGCCCTTCTATAAACAGCCCATTCTTGTTGCATCTCATCCATATGGGCCTTTACACCAAGTGCCTCATCAACTTGAGACATAAGGTTAGCAAGCGTACCTTGGATTGAGTCTTGAAGGCTTCCAGCTCTAGATGCAAGTCCCTCACTATGGAGTCGACGGTGCCAAGCACGCTTCCCTTACTCTTGGAGTTGTTCCCCAACACCCTCCAAGGTTTGCTCGGTGGTGTCAAGACGATCCCGCTCGTCCGCAATGGCTAGCTCCACCCTAACTAGTCGGCTCTCCACAGCATTGCCCACATCTTGAGACTTCTCCTTGCCTCATTTCGACCCACCTTCTTTGCACGTCGCCTCCCTACCCTGTGCAGGAGGGAGCACTTGCTCACTAATGATCTCCTCATTGCCCAAGTGGGACATGCTTCTCTTCGTTGCTAATGAACGTTGGCTCTGATACCACTTGTCACGGCCTTAATTATCTCACCCTCGACCTTGCGGCCTTAGACACTTTGCTAGCCAAGCAATAGTGCTAAGTCAGCCTATTTCCAAACCAAAATGCCAAGAATGCAAGAAAAGAATATAGCAAGACACTTAGAGTTTAAAAGAATGGAAGTGTATTGCTTTGAACAAAGGAAAGTATACAAGAAAGCTTGATAGTTACAAGACTTGAGAGCTTTGTGTGTTGAGAGGTGAGGAGCAAATGAGCTCTCACCACCTATTTATAGGCTACAAGGAGACTTCTAGAATGCCATCATATGTACACTTATTCTAGAGAGTTCCCCCACTAAATATCTATACAAGTGTCTAAAATATTCTAGCATATTTACAAGCTACTACACTAGCCAACCTTCTAGAGAATTCCATACTCCATAGCCATCTCCAATATTCTGGAGAGTTCTTTGATGCTTCCCTCATGTCCCACAAATCTCTAGAGAACTCTTGGAGCTTCCACAATATTTTAGAAGGTTCTTGAGCCTTCCCACTTGTGTGTAAGAAGAGTGTGGGAAATTCTAGGCTCTTCTGGAATGTTCCAAGTAGCAAGCCACTCTAAAATAGCCATCTCGCCATGTCAATCTCTGCGGGTTGCTACACTTGGCACTGCCGCAACCAGCATACAAACAACCCCTATTGTTGGCGTGAGTTCGGGCCACCCCAAGCAGCGAAGTGACCACTCTGGCGACCTTCCAGCAAGCCTCCAGCACCCACTGCAATGGAGCAACACCATCATCAAACCCTTAGAACCCATGACCACTGCTCCCTGGAACAATCCCGATCTCACCGGCGATCTTGATGTTGACCAGCAGCCCTCACTTCTCGCCAGCAAGTCTTTCGGCAAGGTCTCCCTCCGTCGGCTCTATCACTTTGTGTATCCCAGTCTTACGGCCCCTCATTGAGCAGGTTATGAAATAAAACAGAAGGCTTCTTAAGGATTTTTTTTAAAAAAAAAATTTGGAGTATGAGAGACAGTAACAAATTTTTAATATTAATCCACCTCACACTTGGGGGTTGTGAGTTGTGACTCATAACGTTAGCTGTGCGAGTTAAAATGCATTCTATCAAATATTTCTCAATCCAAGAACATTGAAAGAACTATCTTAATCTATGCAAGGCATGATAGAGAAAGGTTAAGAAAAATTGTTACTAGATACATAAAATTCTAAATTTGTTTAAAAACTATCCTTTAATTCTAACATTACACATTGATTTCGCATATACACATACATAGTATTGAGGCCGACACAATGATTTTGCATATACACATACCTAGTATTCAGGCCGACCCCAGATCGAACCAATTGAGCAAGGCGAGGAACCAGTAGATCTAATGATTGGGCATCCACAACTTTTATGCATAGGTCAAGAGTTTCCCACATGGGGGAGCCTTTTGCAATTGAAATTCGCAAATTTTCAAGCTTATCTGTTTGTATCCCAACGTTATTTGCATGCAACTAGAGAATAAAATAAAAATAAGTGAACACACAAGACAAGAAAAGAGTGATTTTTTAAAATCCTAAAGTGACATAAATTAAGCCAAACCTCAACATAATTCAGCCCTTGGTCTTCAAGGCTTGATAAACTTTCTAGCATGCAGCAAACTAAATCAGATATATGAGGACGAATTGCAGTCCCAGCACCCTGTAAATATGACACAATTTTGGAGTAATATATGGGATAAAAAGACAACTATAGCTTTCTTCCACCACATAAAATTGGGTAAATGATTTACTGATATATAAACCAATCACATAGCAGCTTGACAGCTATCCTAGCAAAACTAAATTTGCATACTAACCAAGCACAAGCATCACAAGAAAAGTAAGACGATGCAGTCAGATCTGACGCAGTTTAGAATGCATACACTAAAATTTAACCAGTGACATAGCTAAAACAAAATACAGATAAATCAAAACAAAATACAGATAAATCAAACATCAAGATCTTTTATCACTTCACACTTTTCATCCATATTCAATACTGCGAATGCATCGATGATAGCTGGGGTAAGGCAAATTATGCTTCCTGGTAAACATTTTGTAAGACAGCTTTGAGGCAGGTCATGCTTTTTGAATATCAACTGTTGGGTAGTCAAGAAGCATGCCCAATGATAGTGATAATGAGATGCTGATGTTATGAATAGCAATCAAAGAAAATAGAATAAGAACAGAACACATTCATATTAAGCTATAGGCAGCACTGATGAGGAAAACATGAGAAAATAGTCTAAGGTGGATTGGCCACGTCTGACAGTGATCAATGGCTGTACCAAGAAGGACCAAGGAAGAGTGATTAATTGAAGTTGAAGGTGCTATGGGAAAAGGAAGATGACCAAAAAGAATATGAGTTGAGAAGGTGAGAAAAGACACAATGGCCTATGATTTAGACCTCTATAGGGTGATCAACAGAGTTCAATGGTGGAAAAGGATTTATGTAGCTGATGCAAGTAGTTGGGATAGAGGCTTTTGTCTAGTTGAGTCACACGCGTGCGCGCACACACATATTTTATCATGCATAAATAAGAGCAACCAAACATAGCATATAGTACACATTTGACCTTTGAACTTGCATGGTTCCATTAATCAATTAAAAGCAACCTCAAACATTGAGACCATAAGTAATTATCTGAATTAGAAGGAGTCAAATAAGGAACGTAACTTCAATATCTTGAGATCAAATTAATGCTTCATTATGCTATAAAAAAACTGGTAAAATGTTAACAATAACCCAGTAATTATTCATCAAAACCAGCAAAATAATGTTAGAAAATAATGCTAACCTTTGCTAGCTTCATAACAATTCCAATAGATGCCTTGCGTATACTGTCAACTTTACTCAATATGCCTTCCGTGAGCAAAAAGGGCAGAACAATATCCATTGTTTTGCTTGCATCTGATATTTCAGTAAGTGAGACATCACAGAGCCTAATTGTTAATGAAGTTAAAGCACGGCATAAGTTGTCTCCAGACTTTCTAACAGTCTCCTTAATGTCATCCATGGCATGAAATGCTGCCATCCATATTTTCTTCAAAAGCTTCCCAATCTATAAGACAGAATTAAAGGAAATAAAACTAATATCAAAATGGGAACTGTAGGAGCATTCCACACAGCATGCAAAACAGCAAAAGGTGGATGATGCTGATAATGTATCCAATATTACTTAAAACAGTTTGGATTGCAGCCATCGTGTAGATTTGTTAGAGGTATTAAAATTTACAAACACTGTATGTGATTGGGAGAGTTATTGCTATTAGACCTATCAACAGAAGTGCATAGTAGTCAAACTCTAATACTAGACCATGAGGGAATATGGAAGAACCGTGGATGGTTGAAAGATAAATCCTTGCCTGTATTGGCAAGTTTATGAACACTTGTAATCTTCCTAGAAATCCTTATGATTAGGACTTCCCTTGTTAGATAGGTTTTGCTTGGTGTAGTTTTGTTCTGTTTAACTATTGTAGAATACACTTCTGAATGTCAAGAAAAGAATAAATCTAGATTCTATGAATTTTCGATGCTTGATAGCATGTGTTGTAAACAAGGACTAAAATATCCAGTACATTGGCAATATATCACTATCACAGATATATCTGTATATGGAAGGGTACCGATACGATATTATAATTACCTATCTTTCCCTCAAAATATTGACCGATATATCCTAATATATCGAAACTATCAAGAATATCAAAATATATTGAAAATATTTGTAAATATCCAATATATTTGAAAATATCATAGGTGGGGATTCCTTTGTTTACAAGATTATTGATTTATAGATTTGTTATTGGGTAAATGATATATATTTTAAATTTTAAATGCTATGTGACATTTTCATGTAGAATTTGTAATTTATTTTGCCAAGCGGGGCATACTTTATTGTATCCTATACAACTCAAACTTGTCTTATATAGATATATATAATTCGCAATGTTTTGATTCCAAATTGTGTATTATAGTCTAATTCATTGTTTTGCCTAGCTTTAATGAAAATTTACATGTTTAAATGATAATATCCTATCATATCTTTAAATCAATATCGATATTTTCAATACAATCGATATGTTTTGGGACCATCAATATATCCATCGATAGGGATGTCAACGGGGAGGGTTTTTGCTTTCCCAATACCGTCCCGTGAATAAAAATCATTTCCCAAACCCGTCCCAAACCCAACTTAAAATGGGACGGGTCAATAATTATGCGGGGCGGGGCGGGTTTTTCCATCAGGTTTAAGAAAATAGTTAAAATATTTTTTAAACTTCAATTTTATTTTATTTTGGAATGAACCCTAACCATAATCTCAAAAAATTTTGATTTCTATCTTGAATTATAGGTATTTGTAGTTAAAATATATATTTATACACACTAACTTGGTGAAAATAATAGAAAAAAATAGAAATGATAAAAATCTTAAAACACTAAATATTGTAAATAAATGGAAAATATTTTAGTATAATTATATATACATAGATATTCGGGGCGGGGCGGGTTGGAGAAGCCATATCCCATTCCCGTCCCAAACCCTATAGGGTTTTCAAATCTATTTCCCAAACCCTTCCCAACAGGGGCGGGGCGGGTTACCCTTTTAACCCATCCCTATCCATCGACACCGATATTTACATCCTTGGTTGTGAAATATTTTGTTTTCCTTTATCATTATTCTTGTTGTTGTTGTTATATGGTGTATTACTGCTAAAGCGTAAATATCATGTACAAGCATGTTCCAAGAAACTGTTAACTTTTTTTTCTTTTCTTTTTTTTTTTTTAAATTTTTTTATGAAAGGTAACTATATTATTCACAAAAAGGAAAACCATGTATAAAGGATGTATACAACAAAAGAAAAAAACTTCATAGTGCACAATAATCTAAAAAATCCAAAAAGTAGGGGTTAACACTTCTGGATATAGAGAAACCCAAAGAAAAAGCATACAAAAAAGCTCTTCCTTCAAAAGAATGATGCTTAACTCTTTACCTTAAAAAACTCTTCTATTTCTCTCATTCCATGACATCCACAAGGGATATATTGGGCCACTTTCACAATGTCTCAACAATTCTTTCTTGTAGTCTTAAACTACCAAGCTTGAAGCATCCCCTTAACAGAATTAGGCACAACCCAAGTGATTCCAAAAGCTGCAAAAAGAGCTCCCCAAAGATCAACAGTTATAGGGTAATGGAGAAGAAGATGATCCACTGATTCTCCACTATTCTTACACATGCAATATCGGTTGGATAAAGCCCAACCCCTTGAGATGAGAAGATCAATGATTAGGCACTAATTCCACAAAGCCGTCCACCCAAAAAAAGGCCACTTTGGATGGAGCACAGGAATCCAAAATCCTTTTCCTCAGAAAGTCACCCCCACGATCCTTTCAATAAAGAATAACAATCTTTCACTGAGCAACAACCAGTGGGGATCTCCTCTACTACATAACATCCTCTTTTACCCCTAACCGCCTCCATCACATGAAGCCTTACCAAAAATAACACCACCGTTTCTAACTCCCACTTTTGGAAATTCCTTATGAAAGCAGGGGTCCAAGTCATACCACCTTTAATCCAAAAGACGCAATCTACCACCAAAGTTTCCTTATCAAAAGCAATAGAAAACAGATCAGAGAATTGTTTCTCCTAAGGGTCTGTACCCACACAAAAAATCCCTCAAAAACTTCACTTTCCTACCATCTCCCACTTTAAGACTGACTCCTCTAATGAAATTGCAATAACCACTCCTAATTGCATTCCCAAGGCCCCTCCCATGAGAACCTCTAACTTCATTTGAGATCCGATCTCCACCTGTTTCTACACTGTCACCTCTCTCCAAAGAGCAATCCATTTCATGGTGAACTTCCTAAGCCCCCTTTATCCTTCGAGCAACATAGCAAATCCGAATCAATAAGATGATACTTGAACTCCCCTCCCTCCCAACCTACCCATAAATATTACTCTCTAGCTCAACCGAGGACGGAATCTTGAAAACTGACATGAAATATATTGGGACACTTGCAAGAGTACTCTAATCAATGTGAGAGCATTGTAGCTTTGGAATCTTCATTTGTAATTTTCACTAGTACAATTCTGAAGTGTCCCTATTTCCTTAATAAGGAGAAATGAATCTGAAGTCTCACAGAAAAAGAAAAATCCTCCATGTCTCCAAAATTTCAAACATGATTTAATTATATGACAGAATAAAAGAAACTTTAAATGGGGTAAAATTCATGCAAAATTGAATTAAATATGTGTAAACAAACTTATATTTTGAAAGGAATGAGGGTTTTGAGGTGGGATTTAATTAAAGGTAGTTCAAATGATTATGTTCCTAAAAAATATTCAACAGAAAATTTGCTATCATATATAAATTGAAAATGTTGCAAGCCAGTCAATGTCGATGCATATAAGAGAAGTTTTTGTATCAAATGATAAATTTTTATAAATTCTGTGATAGTCTGGATATATTTTATTTAGTAGAGAAATTCTAGCACAAGAATCATAAATGTTTTGGAGAAACAAAGGTATGTGCTGCTGTCAAATGTCTACAGGGATCATGAAACATCAAAACTTATTCATTCATTAACTGCATCTTAATTACAATTAATTACTGCAATAATTAATCACAAAATTTCAAGCAATCAGTTCAATCAACGTATGGTAGTTCAAGTTATTCGTGGAGACAAAGCCATGACAGTACATCTTGATATGATTTATATTTATCATCAAAATAATATTAACAATGTTGACAAATGATACAACACAAGGAAAAGACTCAGAAAATTTTAACTAAGTTGAATTAGATGAGATTAATAGGAGAAGAGAGAACAAGTAAAGGAGAATAAGAAGCCTAATATTAGGTCATCCCCTCTATCCATAATAATGAGAAATAAGTACAACTACAATAATACCCCTATTATGATAATATGTTCCTCAATAGAATTTTTGAATGAAGATCCAAAAATGTCCAAACATACTTTAATTTACAGCTACTAAAAGAGTTGGAAGTATGGATTTCATAAGTTATGCACTCAAAACTTTTATTAATATATTATAATGTTTTAATTTTTGAAAATATGCACACAAAACTGGAAGATAATGACCATGAAGCAGTCAGTTCAGTTTGCAATTGACTATAAAAATCAGATAACAGGATGATTACCTGATCGAATTTTCGTCCTTGGATAATATCTGCAAGGGCAAAACAAGAAGCCTCGCGTGAACGCCATAACCTGGAGCCGCATTGTATTAATAAATCACTAATAATTAGATCCAAGTGTTCATCAATGGTTCTCTTTGAGTCTGCAACTAGTGACTTCCAGATGTCTGTCATTGCATCCTATAAACATTGAAAGAGCAAAGAGCAATGAGCAAAGGGCAGCACTAAAATAAAGAATGGACATCTATGAAACTACTCTCCTAGTAAGAACAACTTTTCCTATACTGATTTATTTAGTGGATTTGGCTGCGACGAACAAGAGAGATGCTTTCTACCAGTCACAAGAAACTCCCCAACCCAAACAAAAAATATAATAAAATATAATAATAAACAAAATGAAATAAAATACACACACACATAGAGATGCTTCCATAGTCTGCTCAACAATAAACCGAAAGGGCCAACCTGACGTAAGTTGTCAAAATTCTATTAAAAAAAACAACAAAGAAAAAATGAAAAGAAAGGACTAGTAGTACTTCTCAGTTCTCACTGAATCATGGACATGACAATTATTTACAAAAGCCACCTGTCGTGAAACAGATTTAGATGAAATTTAAACAGCTATTGCAATTGAAGAACCTAATAGTTTATTCTTAGTCCAAAGCATTCAAGGATTTGTACCTGCACATTTTTATCAGGATCGTACTGGTAACGAACAAGCCTTGGAATTAATGAATGTAAGTGCGGCTGAAGTGCATCCCCTGCTTGCTTGGCTATCTTAGAAAACCCAAAAGCAGCACCCCTTTTAGAATTTAGTGAAGCCTGATAATTAGCAAGATCCATGAACTTATAAACCAAGTCTGGCTGCCCCATCTCGTTTGCAAGGCTGCAAAGCTCCTTATAAGTGCTAAGTTTTCCTCCACTGAGGCTTTCACCGATAGCCCCCTCTTGGAAAACTTCAGTGTCTTCAACCAGCTGTATAAAAAAACCTCTTGAACTTCAGACTCACAATGAAATAAAAGAAATATCAATGAAAGTACTAAAAGATTCAAAAAGAGAAGGATATCAGAATTTCTCCTGACCTTTATAGCTCTTTTTCTCTTCCCTGAACCAGTCAGGGTGCTTACAAGTGCATTTACTAAGTTTTTCTTCATTGATTCATCACCAAGGTCATAAACAATACTCATGCCCTGGGATGCCAGATCCTGTGTAAGTTCATTCTGTTCACCAAGTAGATGAGAAAAAGCATCCTGCATTCATGTGAAAGAAATGTGAACTAATTTCCGAAGTCTGTAATACTGGTGTTAACAAGATTACAAGAAACTGTGAACTAATTTCCCAAGTCTGTAATACTGGTGTTAACAAGATTACAAGAAACGGATTCCCTAAGTCAGTAATTGGTGCGTTCGTAAGAACATGAAATCGCAAAGCTATTTTAAGCTGATAAACATAACCATACATTTGATATGAGGAAATCATGAACCGAGGTTGAAGATTTTATCTTGATAAAAGGTACTGTTGCATTTTTCCATCTTTTAGTTGCAAGTACTGCTACATAATTTTGCACCAAAATCTCAATATGGGCACAAAATCATTTACAACAATGGTTCTATTAATTCCCAGGGCTGCCCATTGGTGTTAGGAGCAGGCAGGCAGCATACAAATGGGTAAACACATGTGAGGAAAGGATTAGAATTCAAATGTTTCTGCCAAAACAGAAAAAGCATCTCTATCATTCAAGGAAACCAAAACAAAGCCTAAAGGTATTTTCAAATGAGTGGGAAAACACATGCATGGATGGTATTAATTTTTAAACTTGAAAACTCATACACGTCTCTTCCATTTTTATAAATCGTAATAATCTTTAGGGACTTGATGCATTTTCTTCATTATTTGGTTGTGTATCACATCATCTTGCCAAAACAATATCAATACCATCAGTGTGGAATTAAAAGTCACAAGCAAGACATAAGATAGTTAGTACACCTCGTATTGATGTTTCGTAGTGTGATCCTTTCTTTCAGAAGTGAGAAAACTGATTAGAGAGTCCTCTAGACGAAAAAGAGGTTGTAAGGCTCATTTACAATTTAAAATAGGATACGGTGACTGAATAATTTAATATTACTATTTATTATAAATGTCTAAAATTTTCAGTCTGGAAATTACAGAAAGAATTTTTCCAAGATGCACAATTGGAGAAGCATGCTAATCTCACTTTCATCAGATACTCTCAAAGGAAGGAACAATTAACAGAAAGGATTTTTATGCATTAAGCCTAAGGGAGACTGTTTGAGGTCATTAGTTCATTACAAAGATTTCGCTGACTCCACTGAGAAATTCTCTACCTTATCACTTCTATTACTTAAGGTGCTTTTGTTTATGGGATCAAATCCTGCATTGCATCTCAAAGCAATTGAATATAATGACGTGAGATCAAAGACTTGCAATGAAGGGACACGTGACTACGTGATAAGTCAATAAAGAAAAAGTATATAATCACAACAACTGGAGGTTTGTTCTGTACCTATTGGGCTGTATGGGCTTCGAATAAGGCAACCAACACCCCTCCTCTCACTCCTTCCCCGGAGGTCCTTTTCTCATGACATTGTGAAAAGCATTAGGCCTCTGGTAACACAGAGTATGGGATTAATCTTAGTATAGGGTGCTTAATGGGGAAATTCATGTTACCACTCTTGTTTACAATCAACATGTTTACATGATGTACCATATTTCTTACTCAACTTTTAGGTGTACTTTTAAGTGTGTCAAGCCCCAGAACATTTTTTTTTTTTAAGAGTGATGCTAGGATTTGGTGAGTGTCGTAGTAAAATATTGAACAGGGTAAAAAAGGTACAGTATGCATATGTGTATAATTTGGTACTCTTTAATAAATAAAAAAACTGTTAGAAGCGGGGGAATGAACATGACATGGATAGAGATACATATGGTTAGAATGCAACTTTTAGTGATCAGTGTGGGACCAAATATACAGCAATATATGTCATGTTGTTTCTTATTATTTATCACAATAATCATCATATCTATCACGTTTTTTTATTATTTTTCGAAGATATTGTTAACCATCAACCAAAGTAAAAGAGTAAATATATAAATTCGATGACTTGTACATGCGTTTATTAATATGACTGGGAAAGAATCAGGTTTACGCCTATACCTGTATCTAAATTGACAAACATTAGAAAAACAATGAACTACAATACGAGACGGCGCATAATCTGTTGCCATATTAAAGTAAAAAAAATGAAAATTCTTGTGTCTTATATTTTTTCATTATTATTCTAGAAAAAGGGAAAAAGCTAGTAAAATATGTTGCCTTATTAATCTAAAAAGCTGGTAAAAGATGGCGACTCCTAATTATTTTGTAGAACTAAAGACAAACCTGAATTTCAGGAAGCATTTTCTGGATGGTTGGATGCTTGCCACAGTACATTGTAAGTGAAAGTAGCCAAACAACTCCAGCACACCGCTCCTCTTTTCTGCTACTGTACAGAAGAACGTCAAAAAGTTTTCTTGTTATCACATCTCTAACCATGACATGGCAATCTTCATTGGCATCACTTTCTCCACTAGAGCTACTTCTTGACAGAGATGTGCTTACATCTTCCATGAGAAAGTTTGAAGTCATGGAAAGTGATGTATAGTTAGTTTTGAGAATCACATCAGCCGTCACAGGAACACCACCCCACAAAAATGATAGAGCCTCCCCAGCAGCAAACAGAACATCTTCAACCTGCACAACTCCATAGCCTGCAGACCATTAGAGGTTTGTCCGATTGCATGTACCATCAAAATATATGAAACCATACAAAAGATTCAATGAAATATACAAGAAATCCAACAAATAAAACTCGTATACTAAATGATGAAAATAATTTTACACCCACCTTTGACCTGCAAAGACTGAAAATCAAATCGAGTACAATATTTAGATGAGAAGATGATATTTCCTTTACACAGATATGTCCCAGTGAGATAACAGTTTTCTGAATTGCTTTGACGTCATCACCAGAGAGCAGCTTGCTCAACTTTTCATGTAAAATTGTCAATATGGAAACTGCATTTTAAACAATGGTGAGTGTGATTTATCAACCCTTGGTGGTTTTTTTTTATAAGCAACAGCTTTATTCAAGAAGGGAAAACAAAGAAAGATGACAAGATGTCCTACTTACAAAGAAGAAAGAAAGAAAGAAATAAAATAAAACTAGAAGACGAGAAACAAATCCATTCAAGACCCACAAGTCGAAACCCAATCACCCCTCTTCACAAACAAAAGCACACCCTTAAATTCCTTTGTAATAGAAGCCCAAAAATAGGCCAAAAATCAAATCTACTCCAAGTCCATCCTGCAGTAAGAAATCGATTTTTAAAGAATTTTGCAATCCTTTATAACCAACTCACCCAAAAAATAGCCAACAGTGCACATCTCCATATAATGAGTGCTTTCTTTGAATGCCCCAAACACCCAAAATCAATTTACAAACTAGAATCATAAATGCCCAAACTCTATCCCTTGGTGTATCATGTATGACAAATACATTTTAAGCAGTTCATAACCTTTCATCATAAATATAAAAAATATACCTGAACTAGAATCATGAACCAGTAGAGGTAATCGAACACGGAGCCCAATATGACCTAGTGCTTGCATTGCAATAGAAGCCAATGTTGCAGTCTCAGAATTAACAACATCTACCAGGCATTTAACTGTATTCTTAAACGTGTCTGGGATCTGTAAAAAGAGAAAAAAATAAATGACAGATATGATCTGATGTGTAAATGCTTAAGTGGAAATTGATCTTTAAGAGTTAACAAACATTTATTGCATTTTGATACAAAAATGAAAGGAAATAGCAGAAATTTTCAATCAACATTAATATATGATTTCCTGCCAAAATAGAACAAAAGTGCATGCACATTGATTACACCACCATATAGAACACCCTGAAATTCTTGGCTAAATTGTTTGCCATTTCATAAGCCAATCTTGAGAATGAAAAGAAATATAAACAAGACGTTTAGAGAAGTAACAATGGAACGGGCTCCTTTCACAAATCACCAAAGCTATTATAAACCTTTTCCTTTCTTTTTCCCCAGTGATGAAGAGATGCATAATGTTTAATGACCTAAATTCTGAGGAGGTCAAGGATCAAGGTTGAGGTTGAGGTTGAGGTTGTGTATCGCATATTTAAAACAACATTTTTGTTCTAGACTGAATAAGGAACCAAAGGAGTCACCTCTACAACAATGTAGAGTGTAGACTGTTAATGCCTTCAAGTCTAGGTGGTGAGGACACTCTTATTTTCAGAAATATTTCCAACTTCAAACTATGAGTTCCAGACATTGATTGAGGAACAAACACCTGCATTGATGTTTAGTTTGTGCTAGTGTTGAAAACCTCGTAACCTAGTGACATAAAAACTCCCATGTCAATGTCTCCGTTACATATCTTTGAGTTATTTAAAACCAAAGCACCCAATGACAGAACTTAACCAAGTATTTGTCAACTATAATAGTAGGAGAAATAAGAAAATTAGTAGAAGAAGATTCCCATAATAATCTGATTCAAAGGAAATTGTATTTAATTCTGATCACAAAGCTGTGCAGCAAACTAACAGTGCACAAAAGTTGAATAACTGATGTGAAAATTCGTTGCTAATTTGCAGGAATTAATTACAATTTAATGGTTAAGCTGTTGAAGTAGGATACTATTTATATTTCATTTGTTTGTCATTTACCTTTTGTAACAGCTTTATAGTTCTACTATCTCCATATTAGCTACTTAATGTTTGTTAGAAGCCTATAAATAGGTGGTTGGAGGTAAGATAACTAGTTTTCAATGTTATTTGTTAATTTCTAGATCTGGAACTGATCTGTAACAGAGCATTAGCTCTCCGCTTTCACTGTTCTTGCTATTTTCTATAATTCCAGCCCTTTAATCTTCATTAATAGTTCAACTTCTCTTGATTCTTGGTTGAATTGAGAATAGATTGTCATCATTTGGTATCAGAGTATAGATTTGATCCAATTTTTTCCCACAAATTTTGATCAACATGAGAGGGCAGCCTTTGTGAAGGATGTTCATATTTCTAAGAGGCCTAAAATTTTCAAGACACAAGATGCTCTATTCGATTGGCTAATTATGATTGCCTACTATATTTTGCAACTGAAACTTGAGGGTAAGTTGTTTTTATATTTTATTTTATTTCATTTTAAGAGGAGGAATTTGATACTGTGAAAACCTGTACAAAATTTTTATAAATTCTTGCTCTTATTTATATATATTTGGGCGATAGAGGATGGCCAACTATTTTTCTCCAAAAAAAAAAAAATTAAATGACCATCATGTCTCCTTATATATATATATTAAAGACAGAGAATAAAATATGAAAATGGTTGAATAATTATTCTATATTGATGTACAGGTATTTATAGATCTCTTCTAGGAAACAAAAAAAGGCAAATAATCTTCTTAAGCCAACTAATCTTTCTAATTAAGAGGAAAATAAAAAACTGATTCCTAAGATTTCTAATCCAGCCCACAAATCTCTCAACTAACTAAATATAGCACATAATCAAATATGGTACATAATTACAAATATTCTAGGAAATCTTTTAACACTCCCCCTCAAGCTGGCATGAAGATATCACTCATGGCTAGCTTGCTAACTAAATTCTCGTACTATCCCTTAGGAAGTCCTTTGGTTAGTATGTTTGCTGCTTGGCTTGCAGTAGGTATGTAAGACATGCATATTACGCCACTGTCTATCTTCTCCTTGATGAAATGTTTGTCCACTTCTACATGCTTTGTTCTGTCATGTAGAACTGGATTGTGAGCTATAGAAATTGCAGCCTTGTTGTCACAATAGACTTTAATAGGTGTTGGTATAGGAACCCTCAACTCTTCTAGTAGTCTTTTAATCCATAACACTTCACAAAATCCGTGTACCACAGAGCGGAATTCTGCTTCAGCGCTACTCCTTGCCACAACACTTTGTTTTTTACTTCTCCAAGTAACCAGATTTCCCCCTACAAAGGTGCAATAACCCGAGGTGGATCTTCTATCACTTACATTGCCTGCCCAATCTGCATCTGTCTAGGCCTCAAACTGAAGATGGCCTCTATTTTTGAACAAAAGTCCTTTTCCCGGAGTCCCTTTGAGGTATCTCAAAATTCTGAACACAGCTTCAAGGTGAGTAGGTCCAGGTGAATGCATGAACTGGCTTACAACACTTACTGCAAAAGCTATGTCAGGTCTAGTGTGTGCCAAATAGATTAGTCTCCTAACCAATCTTTGATAACGTTCTCGGTCCACCACTTCATTAGCTGCCGCTGCTTTCAATTTCAAATTAGGCTCGATTGGAGTATCTGCTGCCTTACAACCAATTATCCCCGTTTCTTTGAGCAAATCAAGAACGTATTTACGTTGGTTGATAAAAAT
>JAESVK010082893.1:0-17008 GCA_017140935.1 Hamamelis virginiana
CCAAAGTGTTGCTATAGACAACAATATCATCGAGATATACTACCACAAATTTATCCAAGTACGGATGAAATATTTTGTTCATCAAAGTGCAAAACATTGTTGGGGCGTTTGTGAGGCCGAATGGCATAACTAAGAATTCATATAAGCCATACCGAGTAACACATGTAGTTTTAGGCTCATCGCCCTCAGCTATCTACTTGGTAATAACCAGATCTAAGATCTAGTTTAGTAAAGTAGCGAGCTCTACCAAGTTGATCAAATAAATCCGCAATTAAAGGAATGGGGTATTTGTTTTTTATGGTTACCTTGTTAAGAGCTCGGTAGTCGATGCACAGCCGTAAGGAACCATCATGCTTCTGCTGGAAAAGGACCGGCGCACCATATAGAGCTTTGGAAGGTTGGATGTAGCCCGCATCAAGTAAATCCTTCAGCTGCTTCCTTAGCTCCTCTAGCTCAGGTGGTGCCATGCAATAAGGCGTCATGGCAGGTGGTTTAGCTCCCACCTCCAACTCGATATTGTGGTCCACCTCCCTCCTAGATGGTAACTGTTTTGGCAACTCTGGAGGCATAACATCCTTTAACTCTTTCAAGACAACGCCAACTTCTTTACGAAGTGTCTCTCGTGGTACATCTTCTTTTGCCTCCTTCAATGCTGCTAGATATGTGGACTCCCCTTTCTTGACTCCCTTGGTCAGTTGCATAGCAGAGAGGAGTCTAGTACTCATGTTGGCCCCAGTTACCGTAGGGACCATGCATGGTGATGGCTCCTCCATAATCGCCATCGTGCGTAGGAAGGGCAACGGTACCGCCTTGACTTACCCTAAGAAGTCCATGCCCAGCACAACTTGGAAATCATCCATTGGAGCAACTGTCAGGTCGACTTTCCCGTCCCACGAGCCAATCTTGATAGTCACGCCTCTCGCAACGCCTTGCAACAGCCTTGCTTCTGAATTGACAGCCTTGAGCCACCCTTGCTCCTTGGCTGCATTCAACCCCAATCTCTTCGCCTCTTCTACGGAGACAAAGTTATGCGTGGCACCTGTATCTACCATCACCAGCGTTGCCTTGCCGTTAATGATTGTCTCCACATACATAAGCCCCTTGCTGCGTGAGACTTTGGGCGTAGGTTTCGCATTGAGAGCACCAAGTAGTCGGAGTGAGCCCATGTGACCTTCCTCAGGTTCCTGTGCCTGAGGAAGCAGTTGGTTCTGGGCTTATAATCCTTCTTGCCATATGCCTTGTTGCCCTCTTTGTGGAATGGACCCTTGCTAGAGCTTCCTTTTTTATGGGAACCCTTGTTTGACAGACTTCTTTCTCCCCCACCTTTAACATTCTTACCCTTCGAGGTGGTGGCTTTTGAAGAGTCGCTCCTTCCATAGTCTATAAGGGATTCGGCTACAGCTATGGCGGTAGTAAGGTCTGAGACCCCGCGGCGCCTCAACTCTTGCTCCGCCCATGGTTGTAGCCTATCCATGAAATTAAAGAGGAGCTCAGTGTAGGTTATATCTGGGAATTTTAGCATAAGAGTAGAGAATTCCTTTACGTAATCCCGAATAGAACCACTTTGTTTAAGCTTCTTTAGATTTTTCCTAGCCATGTAAGCCACATCCTTAGGGTAGAATTGTTTCTTAATTTCCTTTTTAAATGCATCCCATGTATTAATAGTGCACGTACCTCTTTCGGTGTCGGCATAGCGTCGCCTCCACCATAGAGTAGCCGTGTCGGTGAGGTAAAGAGTCGCTGTGCGTACTTTCGTTGGCTCATCCGTGATGTTGACAGCTTCAAAATAGCGCTCCATGTGCCATAAATAGTTATCAAGCTCCTTGGCATCCCGCTTGCCGTCGTAAGACTTGGGCTTGGGCACTTCCACCCTAGTAGTGTCCGAAGTAGACATGGCTCCCGCAGCCATAGCCCTTCTATAAACAGCCCATTCTTGTTGCATCTCATCCATATGGGCCTTTACACCAAGTGCCTCATCAACTTGAGACATAAGGTTAGCAAGCGTACCTTGGATTGAGTCTTGAAGGCTTCCAGCTCTAGATGCAAGTCCCTCACTATGGAGTCGACGGTGCCAAGCACGCTTCCCTTACTCTTGGAGTTGTTCCCCAACACCCTCCAAGGTTTGCTCGGTGGTGTCAAGACGATCCCGCTCGTCCGCAATGGCTAGCTCCACCCTAACTAGTCGGCTCTCCACAGCATTGCCCACATCTTGAGACTTCTCCTTGCCTCATTTCGACCCACCTTCTTTGCACGTCGCCTCCCTACCCTGTGCAGGAGGGAGCACTTGCTCACTAATGATCTCCTCATTGCCCAAGTGGGACATGCTTCTCTTCGTTGCTAATGAACGTTGGCTCTGATACCACTTGTCACGGCCTTAATTATCTCACCCTCGACCTTGCGGCCTTAGACACTTTGCTAGCCAAGCAATAGTGCTAAGTCAGCCTATTTCCAAACCAAAATGCCAAGAATGCAAGAAAAGAATATAGCAAGACACTTAGAGTTTAAAAGAATGGAAGTGTATTGCTTTGAACAAAGGAAAGTATACAAGAAAGCTTGATAGTTACAAGACTTGAGAGCTTTGTGTGTTGAGAGGTGAGGAGCAAATGAGCTCTCACCACCTATTTATAGGCTACAAGGAGACTTCTAGAATGCCATCATATGTACACTTATTCTAGAGAGTTCCCCCACTAAATATCTATACAAGTGTCTAAAATATTCTAGCATATTTACAAGCTACTACACTAGCCAACCTTCTAGAGAATTCCATACTCCATAGCCATCTCCAATATTCTGGAGAGTTCTTTGATGCTTCCCTCATGTCCCACAAATCTCTAGAGAACTCTTGGAGCTTCCACAATATTTTAGAAGGTTCTTGAGCCTTCCCACTTGTGTGTAAGAAGAGTGTGGGAAATTCTAGGCTCTTCTGGAATGTTCCAAGTAGCAAGCCACTCTAAAATAGCCATCTCGCCATGTCAATCTCTGCGGGTTGCTACACTTGGCACTGCCGCAACCAGCATACAACAACCCCTATTGTTGGCGTGAGTTCGGGCCACCCCAAGCAGCGAAGTGACCACTCTGGCGACCTTCCAGCAAGCCTCCAGCACCCACTGCAATGGAGCAACACCATCATCAAACCCTTAGAACCCATGACCACTGCTCCCTGGAACAATCCCGATCTCACCGGCGATCTTGATGTTGACCAGCAGCCCTCACTTCTCGCCAGCAAGTCTTTCGGCAAGGTCTCCCTCCGTCGGCTCTATCACTTTGTGTATCCCAGTCTTACGGCCCCTCATTGAGCAGGTTATGAAATAAAACAGAAGGCTTCTTAAGGATTTTTTTTAAAAAAAAAAATTTGGAGTATGAGAGACAGTAACAAATTTTTAATATTAATCCACCTCACACTTGGGGGTTGTGAGTTGTGACTCATAACGTTAGCTGTGCGAGTTAAAATGCATTCTATCAAATATTTCTCAATCCAAGAACATTGAAAGAACTATCTTAATCTATGCAAGGCATGATAGAGAAAGGTTAAGAAAAATTGTTACTAGATACATAAAATTCTAAATTTGTTTAAAAACTATCCTTTAATTCTAACATTACACATTGATTTCGCATATACACATACATAGTATTGAGGCCGACACAATGATTTTGCATATACACATACCTAGTATTCAGGCCGACCCCAGATCGAACCAATTGAGCAAGGCGAGGAACCAGTAGATCTAATGATTGGGCATCCACAACTTTTATGCATAGGTCAAGAGTTTCCCACATGGGGGAGCCTTTTGCAATTGAAATTCGCAAATTTTCAAGCTTATCTGTTTGTATCCCAACGTTATTTGCATGCAACTAGAGAATAAAATAAAAATAAGTGAACACACAAGACAAGAAAAGAGTGATTTTTTAAAATCCTAAAGTGACATAAATTAAGCCAAACCTCAACATAATTCAGCCCTTGGTCTTCAAGGCTTGATAAACTTTCTAGCATGCAGCAAACTAAATCAGATATATGAGGACGAATTGCAGTCCCAGCACCCTGTAAATATGACACAATTTTGGAGTAATATATGGGATAAAAAGACAACTATAGCTTTCTTCCACCACATAAAATTGGGTATATGATTTACTGATATATAAACCAATCACATAGCAGCTTGACAGCTATCCTAGCAAAACTAAATTTGCATACTAACCAAGCACAAGCATCACAAGAAAAGTAAGACGATGCAGTCAGATCTGACGCAGTTTAGAATGCATACACTAAAATTTAACCAGTGACATAGCTAAAACAAAATACAGATAAATCAAAACAAAATACAGATAAATCAAACATCAAGATCTTTTATCACTTCACACTTTTCATCCATATTCAATACTGCGAATGCATCGATGATAGCTGGGGTAAGGCAAATTATGCTTCCTGGTAAACATTTTGTAAGACAGCTTTGAGGCAGGTCATGCTTTTTGAATATCAACTGTTGGGTAGTCAAGAAGCATGCCCAATGATAGTGATAATGAGATGCTGATGTTATGAATAGCAATCAAAGAAAATAGAATAAGAACAGAACACATTCATATTAAGCTATAGGCAGCACTGATGAGGAAAAAATGAGAAAATAGTCTAAGGTGGATTGGCCACGTCTGACAGTGATCAATGGCTGTACCAAGAAGGACCAAGGAAGAGTGATTAATTGAAGTTGAAGGTGCTATGGGAAAAGGAAGATGACCAAAAAGAATATGAGTTGAGAAGGTGAGAAAAGACACAATGGCCTATGATTTAGACCTCTATAGGGTGATCAACAGAGTTCAATGGTGGAAAAGGATTTATGTAGCTGATGCAAGTAGTTGGGATAGAGGCTTTTGTCTAGTTGAGTCACACGCGTGCGCGCACACACATATTTTATCATGCATAAATAAGAGCAACCAAACATAGCATATAGTACACATTTGACCTTTGAACTTGCATGGTTCCATTAATCAATTAAAAGCAACCTCAAACATTGAGACCATAAGTAATTATCTGAATTAGAAGGAGTCAAATAAGGAACGTAACTTCAATATCTTGAGATCAAATTAATGCTTCATTATGCTATAAAAAAACTGGTAAAATGTTAACAATAACCCAGTAATTATTCATCAAAACCAGCAAAATAATGTTAGAAAATAATGCTAACCTTTGCTAGCTTCATAACAATTCCAATAGATGCCTTGCGTATACTGTCAACTTTACTCAATATGCCTTCCGTGAGCAAAAAGGGCAGAACAATATCCATTGTTTTGCTTGCATCTGATATTTCAGTAAGTGAGACATCACAGAGCCTAATTGTTAATGAAGTTAAAGCACGGCATAAGTTGTCTCCAGACTTTCTAACAGTCTCCTTAATGTCATCCATGGCATGAAATGCTGCCATCCATATTTTCTTCAAAAGCTTCCCAATCTATAAGACAGAATTAAAGGAAATAAAACTAATATCAAAATGGGAACTGTAGGAGCATTCCACACAGCATGCAAAACAGCAAAAGGTGGATGATGCTGATAATGTATCCAATATTACTTAAAACAGTTTGGATTGCAGCCATCGTGTAGATTTGTTAGAGGTATTAAAATTTACAAACACTGTATGTGATTGGGAGAGTTATTGCTATTAGACCTATCAACAGAAGTGCATAGTAGTCAAACTCTAATACTAGACCATGAGGGAATATGGAAGAACCGTGGATGGTTGAAAGATAAATCCTTGCCTGTATTGGCAAGTTTATGAACACTTGTAATCTTCCTAGAAATCCTTATGATTAGGACTTCCCTTGTTAGATAGGTTTTGCTTGGTGTAGTTTTGTTCTGTTTAACTATTGTAGAATACACTTCTGAATGTCAAGAAAAGAATAAATCTAGATTCTATGAATTTTCGATGCTTGATAGCATGTGTTGTAAACAAGGACTAAAATATCCAGTACATTGGCAATATATCACTATCACAGATATATCTGTATATGGAAGGGTACCGATACGATATTATAATTACCTATCTTTCCCTCAAAATATTGACCGATATATCCTAATATATCGAAACTATCAAGAATATCAAAATATATTGAAAATATTTGTAAATATCCAATATATTTGAAAATATCATAGGTGGGGATTCCTTTGTTTACAAGATTATTGATTTATAGATTTGTTATTGGGTAAATGATATATATTTTAAATTTTAAATGCTATGTGACATTTTCATGTAGAATTTGTAATTTATTTTGCCAAGCGGGGCATACTTTATTGTATCCTATACAACTCAAACTTGTCTTATATAGATATATATAATTCGCAATGTTTTGATTCCAAATTGTGTATTATAGTCTAATTCATTGTTTTGCCTAGCTTTAATGAAAATTTACATGTTTAAATGATAATATCCTATCATATCTTTAAATCAATATCGATATTTTCAATACAATCGATATGTTTTGGGACCATCAATATATCCATCGATAGGGATGTCAACGGGGAGGGTTTTTGCTTTCCCAATACCGTCCCGTGAATAAAAATCATTTCCCAAACCCGTCCCAAACCCAACTTAAAATGGGACGGGTCAATAATTATGCGGGGCGGGGCGGGTTTTTCCATCAGGTTTAAGAAAATAGTTAAAATATTTTTTAAACTTCAATTTTATTTTATTTTGGAATGAACCCTAACCATAATCTCAAAAAATTTTGATTTCTATCTTGAATTATAGGTATTTGTAGTTAAAATATATATTTATACACACTAACTTGGTGAAAATAATAGAAAAAAATAGAAATGATAAAAATCTTAAAACACTAAATATTGTAAATAAATGGAAAATATTTTAGTATAATTATATATACATAGATATTCGGGGCGGGGCGGGTTGGAGAAGCCATATCCCATTCCCGTCCCAAACCCTATAGGGTTTTCAAATCTATTTCCCAAACCCTTCCCAACAGGGGCGGGGCGGGTTACCCTTTTAACCCATCCCTATCCATCGACACCGATATTTACATCCTTGGTTGTGAAATATTTTGTTTTCCTTTATCATTATTCTTGTTGTTGTTGTTATATGGTGTATTACTGCTAAAGCGTAAATATCATGTACAAGCATGTTCCAAGAAACTGTTAACTTTTTTTTCTTTTCTTTTTTTTTTTTTTTAAATTTTTTTATGAAAGGTAACTATATTATTCACAAAAAGGAAAACCATGTATAAAGGATGTATACAACAAAAGAAAAAAACTTCATAGTGCACAATAATCTAAAAAATCCAAAAAGTAGGGGTTAACACTTCCGGATATAGAGAAACCCAAAGAAAAAGCATACAAAAAAGCTCTTCCTTCAAAAGAATGATGCTTAACTCTTTACCTTAAAAAACTCTTCTATTTCTCTCATTCCATGACATCCACAAGGGATATATTGGGCCACTTTCACAATGTCTCAACAATTCTTTCTTGTAGTCTTAAACTACCAAGCTTGAAGCATCCCCTTAACAGAATTAGGCACAACCCAAGTGATTCCAAAAGCTGCAAAAAGAGCTCCCCAAAGATCAACAGTTATAGGGTAATGGAGAAGAAGATGATCCACTGATTCTCCACTATTCTTACACATGCAATATCGGTTGGATAAAGCCCAACCCCTTGAGATGAGAAGATCAATGATTAGGCACTAATTCCACAAAGCCGTCCACCCAAAAAAAGGCCACTTTGGATGGAGCACAGGAATCCAAAATCCTTTTCCTCAGAAAGTCACCCCCACGATCCTTTCAATAAAGAATAACAATCTTTCACTGAGCAACAACCAGTGGGGATCTCCTCTACTACATAACATCCTCTTTTACCCCTAACCGCCTCCATCACATGAAGCCTTACCAAAAATAACACCACCGTTTCTAACTCCCACTTTTGGAAATTCCTTATGAAAGCAGGGGTCCAAGTCATACCACCTTTAATCCAAAAGACGCAATCTACCACCAAAGTTTCCTTATCAAAAGCAATAGAAAACAGATCAGAGAATTGTTTCTCCTAAGGGTCTGTACCCACACAAAAAATCCCTCAAAAACTTCACTTTCCTACCATCTCCCACTTTAAGACTGACTCCTCTAATGAAATTGCAATAACCACTCCTAATTGCATTCCAAAGGCCCCTCCCATGAGAACCTCTAACTTCATTTGAGATCCGATCTCCACCTGTTTCTACACTGTCACCTCTCTCCAAAGAGCAATCCATTTCATGGTGAACTTCCTAAGCCCCCTTTATCCTTCGAGCAACATAGCAAATCCGAATCAATAAGATGATACTTGAACTCCCCTCCCTCCCAACCTACCCATAAATATTACTCTCTAGCTCAACCGAGGACGGAATCTTGAAAACTGACATGAAATATATTGGGACACTTGCAAGAGTACTCTAATCAATGTGAGAGCATTGTAGCTTTGGAATCTTCATTTGTAATTTTCACTAGTACAATTCTGAAGTTTCCCTATTTCCTTAATAAGGAGAAATGAATCTGAAGTCTCACAGAAAAAGAAAAATCCTCCATGTCTCCAAAATTTCAAACATGATTTAATTATATGACAGAATAAAAGAAACTTTAAATGGGGTAAAATTCATGCAAAATTGAATTAAATATGTGTAAACAAACTTATATTTTGAAAGGAATGAGGGTTTTGAGGTGGGATTTAATTAAAGGTAGTTCAAATGATTATGTTCCTAAAAAATATTCAACAGAAAATTTGCTATCATATATAAATTGAAAATGTTGCAAGCCAGTCAATGTCGATGCATATAAGAGAAGTTTTTGTATCAAATGATAAATTTTTATAAATTCTGTGATAGTCTGGATATATTTTATTTAGTAGAGAAATTCTAGCACAAGAATCATAAATGTTTTGGAGAAACAAAGGTATGTGCTGCTGTCAAATGTCTACAGGGATCATGAAACATCAAAACTTATTCATTCATTAACTGCATCTTAATTACAATTAATTACTGCAATAATTAATCACAAAATTTCAAGCAATCAGTTCAATCAACGTATGGTAGTTCAAGTTATTCGTGGAGACAAAGCCATGACAGTACATCTTGATATGATTTATATTTATCATCAAAATAATATTAACAATGTTGACAAATGATACAACACAAGGAAAAGACTCAGAAAATTTTAACTAAGTTGAATTAGATGAGATTAATAGGAGAAGAGAGAACAAGTAAAGGAGAATAAGAAGCCTAATATTAGGTCATCCCCTCTATCCATAATAATGAGAAATAAGTACAACTACAATAATACCCCTATTATGATAATATGTTCCTCAATAGAATTTTTGAATGAAGATCCAAAAATGTCCAAACATACTTTAATTTACAGCTACTAAAAGAGTTGGAAGTATGGATTTCATAAGTTATGCACTCAAAACTTTTATTAATATATTATAATGTTTTAATTTTTGAAAATATGCACACAAAACTGGAAGATAATGACCATGAAGCAGTCAGTTCAGTTTGCAATTGACTATAAAAATCAGATAACAGGATGATTACCTGATCGAATTTTCGTCCTTGGATAATATCTGCAAGGGCAAAACAAGAAGCCTCGCGTGAACGCCATAACCTGGAGCCGCATTGTATTAATAAATCACTAATAATTAGATCCAAGTGTTCATCAATGGTTCTCTTTGAGTCTGCAACTAGTGACTTCCAGATGTCTGTCATTGCATCCTATAAACATTGAAAGAGCAAAGAGCAATGAGCAAAGGGCAGCACTAAAATAAAGAATGGACATCTATGAAACTACTCTCCTAGTAAGAACAACTTTTCCTATACTGATTTATTTAGTGGATTTGGCTGCGACGAACAAGAGAGATGCTTTCTACCAGTCACAAGAAACTCCCCAACCCAAACAAAAAATATAATAAAATATAATAATAAACAAAATGAAATAAAATACACACACACATAGAGATGCTTCCATAGTCTGCTCAACAATAAACCGAAAGGGCCAACCTGAAGTAAGTTGTCAAAATTCTATTAAAAAAAACAACAAAGAAAAAATGAAAAGAAAGGACTAGTAGTACTTCTCAGTTCTCACTGAATCATGGACATGACAATTATTTACAAAAGCCACCTGTCGTGAAACAGATTTAGATGAAATTTAAACAGCTATTGCAATTGAAGAACCTAATAGTTTATTCTTAGTCCAAAGCATTCAAGGATTTGTACCTGCACATTTTTATCAGGATCGTACTGGTAACGAACAAGCCTTGGAATTAATGAATGTAAGTGCGGCTGAAGTGCATCCCCTGCTTGCTTGGCTATCTTAGAAAACCCAAAAGCAGCACCCCTTTTAGAATTTAGTGAAGCCTGATAATTAGCAAGATCCATGAACTTATAAACCAAGTCTGGCTGCCCCATCTCGTTTGCAAGGCTGCAAAGCTCCTTATAAGTGCTAAGTTTTCCTCCACTGAGGCTTTCACCGATAGCCCCCTCTTGGAAAACTTCAGTGTCTTCAACCAGCTGTATAAAAAAACCTCTTGAACTTCAGACTCACAATGAAATAAAAGAAATATCAATGAAAGTACTAAAAGATTCAAAAAGAGAAGGATATCAGAATTTCTCCTGACCTTTATAGCTCTTTTTCTCTTCCCTGAACCAGTCAGGGTGCTTACAAGTGCATTTACTAAGTTTTTCTTCATTGATTCATCACCAAGGTCATAAACAATACTCATGCCCTGGGATGCCAGATCCTGTGTAAGTTCATTCTGTTCACCAAGTAGATGAGAAAAAGCATCCTGCATTCATGTGAAAGAAATGTGAACTAATTTCCGAAGTCTGTAATACTGGTGTTAACAAAATTACAAGAAACTGTGAACTAATTTCCCAAGTCTGTAATACTGGTGTTAACAAGATTACAAGAAACGGATTCCCTAAGTCAGTAATTGGTGCGTTCGTAAGAACATGAAATCGCAAAGCTATTTTAAGCTGATAAACATAACCATACATTTGATATGAGGAAATCATGAACCGAGGTTGAAGATTTTATCTTGATAAAAGGTACTGTTGCATTTTTCCATCTTTTAGTTGCAAGTACTGCTACATAATTTTGCACCAAAATCTCAATATGGGCACAAAATCATTTACAACAATGGTTCTATTAATTCCCAGGGCTGCCCATTGGTGTTAGGAGCAGGCAGGCAGCATACAAATGGGTAAACACATGTGAGGAAAGGATTAGAATTCAAATGTTTCTGCCAAAACAGAAAAAGCATCTCTATCATTCAAGGAAACCAAAACAAAGCCTAAAGGTATTTTCAAATGAGTGGGAAAACACATGCATGGATGGTATTAATTTTTAAACTTGAAAACTCATACACGTCTCTTCCATTTTTATAAATCGTAATAATCTTTAGGGACTTGATGCATTTTCTTCATTATTTGGTTGTGTATCACATCATCTTGCCAAAACAATATCAATACCATCAGTGTGGAATTAAAAGTCACAAGCAAGACATAAGATAGTTAGTACACCTCGTATTGATGTTTCGTAGTGTGATCCTTTCTTTCAGAAGTGAGAAAACTGATTAGAGAGTCCTCTAGACGAAAAAGAGGTTGTAAGGCTCATTTACAATTTAAAATAGGATACGGTGACTGAATAATTTAATATTACTATTTATTATAAATGTCTAAAATTTTCAGTCTGGAAATTACAGAAAGAATTTTTCCAAGATGCACAATTGGAGAAGCATGCTAATCTCACTTTCATCAGATACTCTCAAAGGAAGGAACAATTAACAGAAAGGATTTTTATGCATTAAGCCTAAGGGAGACTGTTTGAGGTCATTAGTTCATTACAAAGATTTCGCTGACTCCACTGAGAAATTCTCTACCTTATCACTTCTATTACTTAAGGTGCTTTTGTTTATGGGATCAAATCCTGCATTGCATCTCAAAGCAATTGAATATAATGACGTGAGATCAAAGACTTGCAATGAAGGGACACGTGACTACGTGATAAGTCAATAAAGAAAAAGTATATAATCACAACAACTGGAGGTTTGTTCTGTACCTATTGGGCTGTATGGGCTTCGAATAAGGCAACCAACACCCCTCCTCTCACTCCTTCCCCGGAGGTCCTTTTCTCATGACATTGTGAAAAGCATTAGGCCTCTGGTAACACAGAGTATGGGATTAATCTTAGTATAGGGTGCTTAATGGGGAAATTCATGTTACCACTCTTGTTTACAATCAACATGTTTACATGATGTACCATATTTCTTACTCAACTTTTAGGTGTACTTTTAAGTGTGTCAAGCCCCAGAACATTTTTTTTTTTTAAGAGTGATGCTAGGATTTGGTGAGTGTTGTAGTAAAATATTGAACAGGGTAAAAAAGGTACAGTATGCATATGTGTATAATTTGGTACTCTTTAATAAATAAAAAAACTGTTAGAAGCGGGGGAATGAACATGACATGGATAGAGATACATATGGTTAGAATGCAACTTTTAGTGATCAGTGTGGGACCAAATATACAGCAATATATGTCATGTTGTTTCTTATTATTTATCACAATAATCATCATATCTATCACGTTTTTTTATTATTTTTCGAAGATATTGTTAACCATCAACCAAAGTAAAAGAGTAAATATATAAATTTGATGACTTGTACATGCGTTTATTAATATGACTGGGAAAGAATCAGGTTTACGCCTATACCTGCATCTAAATTGACAAACATTAGAAAAACAACGAACTACAATACGAGACGGCGCATAATCTGTTGCCATATTAAAGTAAAAAAAATGAAAATTCTTGTGTCTTATATTTTTTCATTATTATTCTAGAAAAAGGGAAAAAGCTAGTAAAATATGTTGCCTTATTAATCTAAAAAGCTGGTAAAAGATGGCGACTCCTAATTATTTTGTAGAACTAAAGACAAACCTGAATTTCAGGAAGCATTTTCTGGATGGTTGGATGCTTGCCACAGTACATTGTAAGTGAAAGTAGCCAAACAACTCCAGCACACCGCTCCTCTTTTCTGCTACTGTACAGAAGAACGTCAAAAAGTTTTCTGGTTATCACATCTCTAACCATGACATGGCAATCTTCATTGGCATCACTTTCTCCACTAGAGCTACTTCTTGACAGAGATGTGCTTACATCTTCCATGAGAAAGTTTGAAGTCATGGAAAGTGATGTATAGTTAGTTTTGAGAATCACATCAGCCGTCACAGGAACACCACCCCACAAAAATGATAGAGCCTCCCCAGCAGCAAACAGAACATCTTCAACCTGCACAACTCCATAGCCTGCAGACCATTAGAGGTTTGTCCGATTGCATGTACCATCAAAATATATGAAACCATACAAAAGATTCAATGAAATATACAAGAAATCCAACAAATAAAACTCGTATACTAAATGATGAAAATAATTTTACACCCACCTTTGACCTGCAAAGACTGAAAATCAAATCGAGTACAATATTTAGATGAGAAGATGATATTTCCTTTACACAGATATGTCCCAGTGAGATAACAGTTTTCTGAATTGCTTTGACGTCATCACCAGAGAGCAGCTTGCTCAACTTTTCATGTAAAATTGTCAATATGGAAACTGCATTTTAAACAATGGTGAGTGTGATTTATCAACCCTTGGTGGTTTTTTTTTATAAGCAACAGCTTTATTCAAGAAGGGAAAACAAAGAAAGATGACAAGATGTCCTACTTACAAAGAAGAAAGAAAGAAAGAAATAAAATAAAACTAGAAGACGAGAAACAAATCCATTCAAGACCCACAAGTCGAAACCCAATCACCCCTCTTCACAAACAAAAGCACACCCTTAAATTCCTTTGTAATAGAAGCCCAAAAATAGGCCAAAAATCAAATCTACTCCAAGTCCATCCTGCAGTAAGAAATCGATTTTTAAAGAATTTTGCAATCCTTTATAACCAACTCACCCAAAAAATAGCCAACAGTGCACATCTCCATATAATGAGTGCTTTCTTTGAATGCCCCAAACACCCAAAATCAATTTACAAACTAGAATCATAAATGCCCAAACTCTATCCCTTGGTGTATCATGTATGACAAATACATTTTAAGCAGTTCATAACCTTTCATCATAAATATAAAAAATATACCTGAACTAGAATCATGAACCAGTAGAGGTAATCGAACACGGAGCCCAATATGACCTAGTGCTTGCATTGCAATAGAAGCCAATGTTGCAGTCTCAGAATTAACAACATCTACCAGGCATTTAACTGTATTCTTAAACGTGTCTGGGATCTGTAAAAAGAGAAAAAAATAAATGACAGATATGATCTGATGTGTAAATGCTTAAGTGGAAATTGATCTTTAAGAGTTAACAAACATTTATTGCATTTTGATACAAAAATGAAAGGAAATAGCAGAAATTTTCAATCAACATTAATATATGATTTCCTGCCAAAATAGAACAAAAGTGCATGCACATTGATTACACCACCATATAGAACACCCTGAAATTCTTGGCTAAATTGTTTGCCATTTCATAAGCCAATCTTGAGAATGAAAAGAAATATAAACAAGACGTTTAGAGAAGTAACAATGGAACGGGCTCCTTTCACAAATCACCAAAGCTATTATAAACCTTTTCCTTTCTTTTTCCCCAGTGATGAAGAGATGCATAATGTTTAATGACCTAAATTCTGAGGAGGTCAAGGATCAAGGTTGAGGTTGAGGTTGAGGTTGTGTATCGCATATTTAAAACAACATTTTTGTTCTAGACTGAATAAGGAACCAAAGGAGTCACCTCTACAACAATGTAGAGTGTAGACTGTTAATGCCTTCAAGTCTAGGTGGTGAGGACACTCTTATTTTCAGAAATATTTCCAACTTCAAACTATGAGTTCCAGACATTCATTGAGGAACAAACACCTGCATTGATGTTTAGTTTGTGCTAGTGTTGAAAACCTCGTAACCTAGTGACATAAAAACTCCCATGTCAATGTCTCCGTTACATATCTTTGAGTTATTTAAAACCAAAGCACCCAATGACAGAACTTAACCAAGTATTTGTCAACTATAATAGTAGGAGAAATAAGAAAATTAGTAGAAGAAGATTCCCATAATAATCTGATTCAAAGGAAATTGTATTTAATTCTGATCACAAAGCTGTGCAGCAAACTAACAGTGCACAAAAGTTGAATAAGTGATGTGAAAATTCGTTGCTAATTTGCAGGAATTAATTACAATTTAAAGGTTAAGCTGTTGAAGTAGGATACTATTTATATTTCATTTGTTTGTCATTTACCTTTTGTAACAGCTTTATAGTTCTACTATCTCCATATTAGCTACTTAATGTTTGTTAGAAGCCTATAAATAGGTGGTTGGAGGTAAGATAACTAGTTTTCAATGTTATTTGTTAATTTCTAGATCTGGAACTGATCTGTAACAGAGCATTAGCTCTCCGCTTTCACTGTTCTTGCTATTTTCTATAATTCCAGCCCTTTAATCTTCATTAATAGTTCAACTTCTCTTGATTCTTGGTTGAATTGAGAATAGATTGTCATCATTTGGTATCAGAGTATAGATTTGATCCAATTTTTTCCCACAAATTTTGATCAACATGAGAGGGCAGCCTTTGTGAAAGATGTTCATATTTCTAAGAGGCCTAAAATTTTCAAGACACAAGATGCTCTATTCGATTGGCTAATTATGATTGCCTACTATATTTTGCAACTGAAACTTGAGGGTAAGTTGTTTTTATATTTTATTTTATTTCATTTTAAGAGGAGGAATTTGATACTGTGAAAACCTGTACAAAATTTTTATAAATTCTTGCTCTTATTTATATATATTTGGGCGATAGAGGATGGCCAACTATTTTTCTCCAAAAAAAAAAAAAATTAAATGACCATCATGTCTCCTTATATATATATATTAAAGACAGAGAATAAAATATGAAAATGGTTGAATAATTATTCTATATTGATGTACAGGTATTTATAGATCTCTTCTAGGAAACAAAAAAAGGCAAATAATCTTCTTAAGCCAACTAATCTTTCTAATTAAGAGGAAAATAAAAAACTGATTCCTAAGATTTCTAATCCAGCCCACAAATCTCTCAACTAACTAAATATAGCACATAATCAAATATGGTACATAATTACAAATATTCTAGGAAATCTTTTAACACTCCCCCTCAAGCTGGCATGAAGATATCACTCATGGCTAGCTTGCTAACTAAATTCTCGTACTATCCCTTAGGAAGTCCTTTGGTTAGTATGTCTGCTGCTTGGCTTGCAGTAGGTATGTAAGACATGTATATTACGCCACTGTCTATCTTCTCCTTGATGAAATGTTTGTCCACTTCTACATGCTTTGTTCTGTCATGTAGAACTGGATTGTGAGCTATAGAAATTGCAGCCTTGTTGTCACAATAGACTTTAATAGGTGTTGGTATAGGAACCCTCAACTCTTCTAGTAGTCTTTTAATCCATAACACTTCACAAAATCCGTGTACCACAGAGCGGAATTCTGCTTCAGCGCTACTCCTTGCCACAACACTTTGTTTTTTACTTCTCCAAGTAACCAGATTTCCCCCTACAAAGGTGCAATAACCCGAGGTGGATCTTCTATCACTTACATTGCCTGCCCAATCTGCATCTGTCTAGGCCTCAAACTGAAGATGGCCTCTATTTTTGAACAAAAGTCCTTTTCCCGGAGTCCCTTTGAGGTATCTCAAAATTCTGAACACAGCTTCAAGGTGAGTAGGTCCAGGTGAATGCATGAACTGGCTTACAACACTTACTGCAAAAGCTATGTCAGGTCTAGTGTGTGCCAAATAGATTAGTCTCCTAACCAATCTTTGATAACGTTCTCGGTCCACTACTTCATTAGCTGCCGCTGCTTTCAATTTCAAATTAGGCTCGATTGGAGTATCTGCTGCCTTACAACCAATTATCCCGGTTTCTTTGAGCAAATCAAGAACGTATTTACGTTGGTTGATAAAAAT
>JAESVK010082898.1:0-11297 GCA_017140935.1 Hamamelis virginiana
AAAAAGATTGAGTAAATGGAGCAGGCTGAGATATGGCATTGACTTCGGTAGCCTTCCCATTGATGACAGGTCGGCGGTTTTTGT
Source organism: Hamamelis virginiana (assembly GCA_017140935.1). Taxonomy (NCBI): domain Eukaryota; kingdom Viridiplantae; phylum Streptophyta; class Magnoliopsida; order Saxifragales; family Hamamelidaceae; genus Hamamelis; species Hamamelis virginiana. Next base: position 85 of record JAESVK010082898.1, read on the forward strand.
AGGGTTCATCGATTCGGAGAGCTCCATAGGTTAGAGCGTCATCCACTTGGGTACCAGCAGCAACTAAAGCTCTGAAATTTGGAAGATATTGGAAAAACATGTGCTTATGATAAACTGGGAGCAAGTTCTTCACTATCATGCGGATTTGTTCTTCTTCCTCGGGGCGGTTTGCCATTTTAGAAGCTTTAGCTCTCCAGCGGGTGAGGAAGGCAGAGAAAGTTTCCCTTGATTCCTGTTTAGTAGTTTCCAAGTCCCTTCTAGTGACATCAACTTCTGTGTTATACCATTAATGATTGCTGAACTCAGTGCATACATCTTCCCATGTCTTCATTATAGACTCATCCAGTGACAAAAACCATTTAAGAGCGGATCCAGCCAGTGTCTCATGGAACATTTGGGCTAGCAAGTCATCGTCAGCCCCTCGTGGGTGCATGGCTCTCACGTACATTTTCAGATGGGTCTTAAAACAACTACAACTACTATTTACACAAAGAATGAGAAGAACTTACAGGACTTGTAATGCAATTACAAGTTACCACTAGCTCTTTTTGGATCACTTAGAACGCTCGCCACTCCCCGGCAACGGCACCAATTGTTTGAACGTGAAAAGTGAAGTGCGCAATAGATTCCCAATCATAGAAATCCACCGGTCATCAAGCAATAAATTCTAGGGAGTCCCTAGGTCATATCCACAGGGAGTGGAACAGGTCCAAATGATCCTTATGTGTTGCAAACCAAAGAATGTAAAAGAAAGTGTAAAATCATGGGGGTTTTGATTGTTGAGAGTTGTTTGTGCCAAATTGATGGCAAATTGCAAATGAAAACTAATTAAGAAAAGAAGATGGGTCCTATGGGTTCATTCATTCCAACCTTTGATATATGATTTCTCAAACATAAACTCAATCAAGAATCATTTACTCTCTGGTCTTGAATGGAAGATTTAACAATGGAGGCTCAAATAAAGTGAAACAATTGATAAAATAAAGTTCAATACTCTCATTGGCATTTTCACAAACATGTAGCATGCATATGTGCTCAATAACCAATTATAACAAGTCATGCAATGGTCATGAATATGATATTACAAGGGTTCAAAAGATGAAGCATTTTTACAAACATGTAATATGCATATGTGCTCAATAACCAAACATAACAAGTCATACAATGATCATGAATATGAAACTACAAGGTTTCTAAGGATTAGAGAGCATATAAACAACATTCTATAAACATTGAAAGCTTTTGAGATGAGAAAACATCATGTTCCTAAGGTTTGGAGAGGAAATCCACCATAGAACCCACCTCGAGGTGTTTAGCTAGCCATCCAAAGAAATAAATGCAAGAAACTTGAAATAAATGTTATTCTATTAATTGAGAATGAAAATACAAAGTTTAACAACCAAAAAGAAATATTAAATAACCTAAACTAAAGCTTACAAGTGAAATGAACTAAGAAAATGCAGAAATTCTACTCTAACTAAGCTAATCCTAACCTAACCTAAGAGAACTAGAGATTAACTAAGTGGAGTGTGAGGGAGAGCTGCAAAATGATGCTTAAATACCCCCTCTAGGGTTACAAGACATGAGGGATAAAAGCCCTAAAAAGCCCTTGCAAAAAGAAACAATTTACAAAACATTTTCAAAATTCGCGGAATTCTATTTCCAGTAATGAAAAATCCATTACCGGTAATAAACTGCACTGCCCTTCAATCTTCCATCAATTACCGGTAATAAAATTTCCATTACCGGTAATAGTTTCTTCAACAGCAAAACTCTCACTTCCAAGCCAAAATAATGCTCCGATTTCAAATGCTCATAACTCTCTCGTCCGAAGTCGGATTTGGACGTTCTTTATATGCACGCGAAGCTTGAGAAGTCTTCTTTCCAACCATGGTGGTCTCATTATCTAATTCAATATAGAGAAAAGTAGTTTTTTATGATAGAATACAAACAAAGGAACGCAGCGGAAGGTAGGTTTAAAAACTTTTTCCTTTGTATTCAACCATGAAATCACTTAATCGATGAATCGAATCAACTTTAAATTAAAAACATTAAAGTAAAGCTTACATTGATTTGTTCCTTCGCGATATTCTCTTCCTTTGATGATCGTCCTCGCTCAATCCTCGAGCCCCAAAAGTATGGTGGCCTCCAATGAACGTCCACACAAACACAAGAGTCGCTAAACCTTCTTGAATTTTTCAACCCTTGAAAAAGACAAGCATGGAGAGGGAGAGAGAGAGAGGGGCGGCATTCATGAGAGAGAGAATGAGATGAATGCATCATCAAAAGCTAGGGTTCACTCTCTTTAAATAAGCCCCTCCTCTTCTTAGGGTGTTTGGTTACTAGTGCTAGCATGACCATAAACCCCGTTTAGGTTATCCCCATTCTTGAATTAGATATCCTTTTAGTTATTAATTAATTAACCCTTAATTAATTAAAACCAAACATATATCAATTAGAATGTAACCCTCTCACAAGTTTAACAACCTCACTTATGTTCTTTTGTGTGTGACCCATTGGGTTCATCCCAACCTAGTAGTGGCAGGGGACATCTCAATGTCGCCCAAAATAGAAACTTTCTATTTTTAGGTTCTATTGGAACAATTCCAATTTTGCCCTCAATGATAACCCTTATCATTAGGCCTTCACTAGTCATGAGTGACATCTAGCAATATGTCATGACGTACCCTAGGTGTGGGTGAATATACGAACGTGTAAATGAACCCTTCGTGCTATAAATAATCCCTCACCAAACAATGTCTCGATTAAGTTAGTTGGGTATGGATTCATGTCAAACCCTAACTTAATCATGTGTTACTAATTCACCAGATTATAATCTCAATTAGGTATACCCTTGAAACACTTTTCTTGGTAACCTTCTGCTTTGGCCAAAGACTCCATTGAGATAGTAACTGTGAACTAACTAAGACATTCGCCCTTTCTTATTAAGGGTGGTGATCCTCTATTGCACACTCACCTATCTTCATACATAACTCACTAGAGCCAATGAGCACCGATTACATCCTTATGATTAAGGGTGTACGAGATACTATCAAACTTTAGCAATTCATATATAAGATAACATGTGGTGTCTCAAGTCTAAGGATTACAACTGTGACTATACACATGAGCAGCCTTTGACATACAAATAGAATTCCATAAGCTGTACTCAAATTGGTCACGTTCAGTGTACCTGTTCTCTAACAAGCACCCACAGGTTTACTATAGTGTCTCTACACAGATAGTTCGAGACTCACCATCCTCCCATGGAGCTAGTAAAACCTGAGCTAATCTTAACGGTTTATAATTGTCCAAATATATAAACCTATGATCAGGAACCAGTTTAGGATAGAAGTACTTGAGAGTTATAAGTCTCTCTATCTCAACACTTGAGATATAACTCTCTATCATACTATCCAAGGACTTTATCATGAACAGTAATTAAACACAAGTTTACATGATAAAAATAGCCATATCATAAATGAATAAATATTCATACAAGATAATATAATGAAATATAAAACCCTAAACTCAACAGAACAATTGGTTTTAGGGCACATATCTAACAATCTCCCACTTGCACTAAATCCAATTAGTGACATACTTCATCCCCATCTTCTCAAGATGTCGATCCAAGTCCTTCTAGGTAAGAGCCTTGGTAAGTGGGTCTGCGGTGTTATCCTCAGATGTTACTCTTTGCATACTGATATCTCCTCGCTCTATGATCTCACGAATCATGTGGAAACGCCTTTCAATGTGCTTGGATTTCTGATGTGACCTTGGTTCCTTGGCTTGAGCTATAGCCCCATTGTTGTCACAATACAAAGGTATAGGTGACTCAATGGCTGGAACCACTCCAAGTTCTGAAATGAACTTTCTGATCCAAACAGCTTCCTTGGCAGCTTCGGAGGCGGCTACATACTCAGCTTCTGTAGTGGAATCCGCTGTAATAGTCTGCTTACAGCTCTTCCAACTAAACACACCACCATTCAAGGTGAACAAATATCCAGATGTAGACTTTCTATCATCTATATCTGATTGAAAATCAGAGTCTGTGAAACCATCTACTTTGAGCTCATCTCCTCCATAGATAAGAGCCAAATCCTTAGTCCTTCTCAAGTACTTAAGGATGCCCTTAACTGCCACCCAGTGTGCCTCACCTGGGTTAGACTGATATCTGCTGACAACGCTTACAGCATGACTGATATCAGGTCTTGTACATAGCATAGCATACATAAGACTCCCTACTGCAGAAGCATAAGGGATCTTACTCATATGCTCTCTCTCTTGATCTGTCTTAGGAGACATATCCTTGGAGAGATGAATTCCATGTCTGAAGGGAAGCAAACCCCTCTTGGAATTCTCCATACTGAACCTCTTCAGTATTTTATCTATGTACATGGATTGTGAGAGTCCAAGCAACCTCTTTGATCTATCTCTATAGATCTTTATACCCAGTATGTAGGTTGCTTCTCCCAAATCCTTCATGGAGAAGTTGCTAGAGAGCCAAAGTTTTACCGATGAAATCATTCCTACATCATTCCCAATGATTAGGATATCGTCCACATATAGAACCAAGAATGTGACTGCACTCCCACTAACCTTTTTGTACACACATGATTCATCCATATTCTGAAGGAAGCCAAACGATTTGACTGCTTCATTGAATCGAATGTTCCAACTTCGAGAAGCTTGTTTCAGTCCATAAATGGACCGCTGTAGCTTGCACACCTTGTGGTCCTCACCACTGGATATAAAGCCTTTAGGCTGTTCCATATAAAGATCTTCCTCAATGTTACCATTTAGGAAGGCAGTCTTTACATCCATCTGACATATCTCATAGTCATAGTGTGCGGCTATAGCCAACAAGATCCTAATGGATTTAAGCATAGCTACTGGCGAAAAGGTTTCCTCATAGTCAACACCTTGCTTCTGATTATACCCTTTTGCCACTAGTCTAGCTTTGTAGGTCTCTACCTTTCCATCCGAGCCTATCTTCCTTTTGTAAATCCATTTACAGCCTATAGGTACTATACCCTCAGGAGGATTTACCAAAGTCCAGACTTGGTTAGAATACATTGAATCCATTTCAGATTTCATGGCCTCTTGCCATCTACTCGAGTCGATGTCCAACATCGCTCCCTCGTATGTAGTAGGATCATCTGGATGTTCCTTGTCGCCAAGAAACAACTCCTCTCTCATCTCATGAAGATACCCATATCTATCTGGAGGAGCAGATATCCTACTAGATCTACGAAGTGGTGGTGTAACAGTAGGTTCTGCCTCAACAGGGGTAGGGGTGGGATTAGTGTTGATCTGTGAACTCTCGGATAATTCCTTGAGATCTATCACTTGACCTTTGCCTCCTTCTTGAATAAACTCTTTTTCCAAGAACACGGCAAACTTACTAACAAAGACTTTCTCTTCATCAGTGTGATAGAAATAGTATCCCAAAGACTCTTTTGGGTACCCCACAAATCTACATTTGTTTGATCTTGCTTCCAATTTGGTTGCATTTTGGTTCTTAACGTATGCAACAGAACCCCAAATCCTCAGATGCTTGAGGCTTGGTTTCTTCCCATACCACATCTCATATGGAGTCTTAGGGACAGATTTGGAAGGAACCCTGTTCAACAAATAAGCAGCTGTCTCCAATGTATATCCCCAAAAGGATATTGACATATCAGTGTAACTCAGCATCGATCGTACCATGTCCATCAAAGTACGATTTCTCCTTTCAGATACACCATTAAGCTGAGGTGTACCAGGAGGAGTCCACTGTGATATTATGCCAGCCTCAGTCAGATGATCCAAAAACTCAGTGGTCAAGTATTCTCCTCCTCGATCCGATCGAAGAGCTTTAATACTTTTGCCAGTTTGTTTCTCCACTTCAGCTCTGTATTCTTTGAACTTTTCAAAGGATTCAGATTTGTGTTTCATGAGATACACCGTACCTAACCGTGAGTGATCATCGGTAAAGGTAATGAAGTAGGTGAAACCACCTCTGGCAACCTTGTTTAAAGGTCCACATACATCAGAATGTATTAACCCCAGTATGTCTCCTGCCCTCTCACTGTGACCAGTAAAGGGCGATTTGGTCATTTTACCCATGAGACAAGGTTCACAGGTAGGTAAGGGTACAAGTACATATGAGCCCAATTGCCCACCCTTACCTAACCTATTAATCCTTTCCTCACTAATATGACCTAATCTCAAATGCCATACATAGGTCGAGTCATTTTCATCACGAGGTCTTTTATGCCCCTTAGCATTTTGATTTTTCTCTAAACAGTTTATACTACCATCCATGTTCAAGAAATATAGACCGCTTAGATATATGCCAGAGCCTACTAATTTATTTCCAAAAGAAATAGTACAACCATTCCTACTGAAAACAAATTCATAGCCAGAACGTGTTAAGGATGAAACCGAAACAATGTTCCTAACTATGCTTGGCATAAACAAACAGTCTTCTAATTTCATAACATGCCCTGATGGTAAAATCAGGTCACAAGTCCCAACAGCCAATGCAGCAACGTTTGCTCCATTTCTAACTCGAAGGGAAACTTGATCTCGACCCAATTGTCTGCTTCCTCTAAGTTCTCTAATATTGTTACATATATGAGAACTAGCACCGGTATCCAATACCCAAGAGCAAGCAGAGCTAACTGACAGATAAAATCCTGAATTAGGAACTATTCCCAATTCTTTAGACAGCTCATTGTTACAAGGTTCAGTCAAACAGTAGTCAAATTCATTTTCGGATATTTGTTTGAGTATAACCATGATATCTACAAAAATAAGTAACAGATCATTATATTTCATTAAACCATAATAACTTGGTCTTTAGTTTTATGGTGTCTCCCACTATTTTATCAAATCCCATACTCCCTCTATAGGATTCGAGAATTCAAGAATGAATTCTTAATGGGGATTGGGGTCCCATTTGAATTAGTGAACCTCACATAATAGTTTCTTGGGTCACTATTCCAAAGGGGTGGATAACTCTTTATCCAATGCTTCACTAAGCAAGTTCCAATCTTCCTTTAGCCTCTAAACTACAGTAACCTCACATAATAGTTTCTTGGTTAGTGTACTTTAGTTAAATCACACCTACCATTCACATGAGTATGGTCAATTGAATGTGGCATCCCTCACATATCAGTTTCTTGGTAAGCCCCATTATCGCACCTCATGATATCCAATATGTAACAAGCTGGTTTGAACCTTCATAATGAATGTGTTCCCACATATCTGCAGCCAAACACATCCACCATAAAGACTCTCCTTTCTTGTAATGGTAGGAGGCTAGGATAAAGCATCATATGCCTCTTCCTTACAATTTAAATTTGAAATTGAGGAGTATTTAGGTCACATCATAATATTAACATACATCACATGCATCAATATATCGCATATATTCTATTAACCATTCTTTACTATTAGTACTTTAATGATACTCCCACTATCCATAAAGGAACGGGACACTATCATCAAAGACATATAATAATATGGTTAACGGGCCCCTAAAGCATACATCTAACATATATATGGGCCTAATGGAAAGAATATGGACTTTTAGGTTGGGCCCAACTAGAGCCAATAGTTGAGCCCTAGGTCTCATGTGGGTTATGTGATCGCAATTTTAACCTGTAACTATTACATAAAAGAAAAGATCTTCTCAAGGTCTTCTCTTTGTCCTCCCACTGCTCCATGCATCCTCGGGTCCACCATGCACCGTCTCGATCTTTGATGTACAATTACACAAATAAAAAGAGGGTATAAAGGAATAGGGGATACATTACAAAGGAGGGAAATAGGCATGCAAGCCCATAATTAAAATTACATCACAAATAATTTAAACTACTTTAAATTACAACCCATAAAAGATTCACATCGCATGCGGCCAATCACATCCAAATTAATTGGTCTTTAAGTCCATATCTTTCCATATTACAATTTAAACAATCGCATTGAATAAATTAAAGCAGTAAAGGAACAAGTAATAAATGGCAATGGCATGTATTAAAGACATATTTTAATCTATCTTTCATCCCATGAAAAATAGATGTCAATTTTAATCGCATTAAAATCAAGTAACTCCTTACTATAGTGTTTTCTCTAAAACACCAAGAATCAGCCCCTGTTTTGTATTAAATATTTGCACAATTTAAAACACCTTTTTAAATTTAAGAACACTTCATTTCACTAGGATTTTCAGTGTTCTTTCCAATGGCAGGGGTCTCGTTAAGTGATTCCAACGTTTGATATCACTTTAAAGCGTTTTGTGACTGTTACTCCAAATCGTGACAGATTTGAGCATAAGTCACAAAATGCTTATCGCGGCTATTTAAAGTCAAAAATAAATGATGGGAACTATTCCTACATTTAGTTAAGACCTTATATTAGTGAAGTTAATAGGTGGCCTGCTGTAAAAACCATTTTAAATGAATTAAAAAGAATTTACAACTTTACAGTGACTGCTGCCCAGAAAACAGCACACTGTTTATGATTTTATAATTAATAAAAATCATATTAAAACTATATATTTTCATGTACTAACCATTAGGACAATTCAATATATCATTGTGGATGATCACCAAGCATTTTAATCCAATTAAAAAGCCCAACACCATGTGTTTTATCCTAAATCCCCAATTTTGGCAATTAGGGTTTCCCAAACCCTATTTTGTCTTTCAATTTGTTTCTTCACAATTTTGAATTTTAAAATGTATCAAAATAATTTTGTAATCAATTAAACATTCAGTAAATCATATGTGAAGACTTACAAATCAAAAACAAGACCATAAGAAGTGGTCAAGATACACTAGGGTTCTCAACCCTAGTGTGGCCGAAAATTGCAAGGGGGGAAAAGGGATAATGGTTTTTGAAAAATTGACTAATTCAAGTTTCAAAATTTGAATAATTATATCACATAAAAGGATAAGTTTAAAATTCAAATCATATCATCCAAAAGATTGAGTTTCAAAATTTAAAAAATCAAATCCCATGTTATCTTGAAAAACAAGAAACTTTTGAATTTGAAAATTTTCAAATTAGGAAAGCAATCTTATCTTTTATGTAGTTTCTAAAACCACAAAGTGCAGCCACATATATATTAATTAACCTTATTAATTAACTCCTAATCACATTAGGACATATCTAATTAGTATCTAATACTAACTAGGAATGATAATAACAAAAGGAAACTAACTAAATAAACAAATCCTAGTATAACTAGGATTCCTATTTAGATTAGGATTTCCTAAATTTTCATCATCTTCATCACTAATACTTCACCATGGCTGCACATTCAAGGTCCTATAACCATTAATGGCCGAATAACATGAGGATTAAAAAACCCAAAACGTAAAAACAAGTTAGGGTTCCAAACCCTAGATGGCCGAAATTTCCAAAGGGGTAAAAACCCTAATGTGCAGTCCCTAGTGTAGCCGTGACCAAGCCCCTTTTGAAAACACTTTTTCATGGTTCAAAAACACCATGGCAGCCCCTTATGAAAACCGTCCACCATGTAAGGTTTTGATAAAACCAAGTTACAAATATTAAAACAAAACAAAAGAGGTTTAAAAAACCTCATGGCCGAATCCATCATGGTGATTTCTCTAAATCCCATATTAATTAAAACACACTTTAATTCATGCCATACAAAGCCATTTATGATTCGAATCAAGGATTAAGAATGGCTCTGATACCACTGATAGAATACAAACAAAGGAACGCAGCGGAAGGTAGGTTTAAAAACTTTTTCCTTTGTATTCAACCATGAAATCACTTAATCGATGAATCAAATCAACTTTAAATTAAAAACATTAAAGTAAAGCTTACATTGATTTGTTCCTTCGCGATATTCTCTTCCTTTGATGATCGTCCTCGCTCAATCCTCGAGCCCCAAAAGTATGGTGGCCTCCAATGAATGTCCACACGAACACAAGAGTCGCTAAACCTTCTTGAATTTTTCAACCCTTGAAAAAGACAAGCATGGAGAGGGAGAGAGAGAGAGGGGCGGCATTCATGAGAGAGAGAATGAGATGAATGCATCATCAAAAGCTAGGGTTCACTCTCTTTAAATAAGCCCCTCCTCTTCTTAGGGTGTTTGGTTACTAGTGCTAGCATGACCATTAACCCTATTTTGGTTATTCCCATTCTTGAATTAGATATCCTTTTGGTTATTCATTAATTAACCCTTAATTAATTAAAACCAAACATATATCAATTAGAATGTAACCCTCTCACAAGTTTAACAACCTCACTTATGTTCTTATGTGTGTGACCCATTGGGTTCATCCCAACCTAGTAGTGGCAGGGGACATCTCAATGTCGCCCAAAATAGAAACTTTCTATTTTTAGGTTCTATTGGAACAATTCCAATTTTGCCCTCAATGATAACCCTTATCATTAGGCCTTCACTAGTCATGAGTGACATCTAGCAATATGTCATGACGTACCCTAGGTGTGGGTGAATATACGAACGTGTAAATGAACCCTTCGTGCTATAAATAATCCCTCACCAAACAATGTCTCGATTAAGTTAGTTGGGTATGGATTCATGTCAAACCCTAACTTAATCATGCGTTACTAATTCACCAGATTATAATCTCAATTAGGTATACCCTTGAAACACTTTTCTTGGTAACCTTCTGCTTTGGCCAAAGACTCCATTGAGATAGTAACTGTGAACTAACTAAGACATTCGCCCTTTCTTATTAAGGGTGGTGATCCTCTATTGCACACTCACCTATCTTCATACATAACTCACTAGAGCCAATGAGCACCGATTACATCCTTATGATTAAGGGTGTACGAGATACTATCAAACTTTAGCAATTCATATATAAGATAACATGTGGTGTCTCAAGTCTAAGGATTACAACTGTGACTATACACATGAGCAGCCTTTGACATACAAATAGAATTCCATAAGCTGTACTCAAATTGGTCACGTTCAGTGTACCTGTTCTCTAACAAGCACCCACAGGTTTACTATAGTGTCTCTACACAGATAGTTCGAGACTCACCATCCTCCCATGGAGCTAGTAAAACCTGAGCTAATCTTAACGGTTTATAATTGTCCAAATATATAAACCTATGATCAGGAACCAGTTTAGGATAGAAGTACTTGAGAGTTATAAGTCTCTCTATCTCAACACTTGAGATATAACTCTCTATCATACTATCCAAGGACTTTATCATGA
>JAESVK010082899.1:0-11297 GCA_017140935.1 Hamamelis virginiana
AAAAAGATTGAGTAAATGGAGCAGGCTGAGATATGGCATTGACTTCGATAGCCTTCCCATTGATGACAGGTCGGCGGTTGTTGTAGGGTTCATCGATTCGGAGAGCTCCATAGGTTAGAGCGTCATCCACTTGGGCACCAGTAGCAACTAAAGCTCTGAAATTTGGAAGATATTGGAAAAACATGTGCTTATGATAAAGTGGGAGCAAGTTCTTCACTATCATACGGATTTGTTCTTCTTCTTCGGGGCGGTTTGCCATTTTAGAAGCTTTAGCTCTCCAGCGGGTGAGGAAGGCAGAGAAAGTTTCCCTTGATTCCTGTTTAGTAGTTTCCAAGTCCCTTCTAGTGACATCAACTTCTGTGTTATACCATTAATGATTGCTGAACTCAGTGCATACATCTTCCCATGTCTTCATTATAGACTCATCCAGTGACAAAAACCATTTAAGAGCGGATCCAGCCAGTGTCTCATGGAACATTTGGGCTAGCAAGTCATCGTCAGCCCCTCGTGGGTGCATGGCTCTCACGTATATTTTCAGATGGGTCTTAAAACAACTACAACTACTATTTACACAAAGAATGAGAAGAACTTACAGGACTTGTAATGCAATTACAAGTTACCACTAGCTCTTTTTGGATCACTTAGAACGCTCGCCACTCCCCGGCAACGGCACCAATTGTTTGAACGTGAAAAGTGAAGTGCGCAATAGATTCCCAATCATAGAAATCCACCGGTCATCAAGCAATAAATTCTAGGGAGTCCCTAGGTCATATCCACAGGGAGTGGAACAGGTCCAAATGATCCTTATGTGTTGCAAACCAAAGAATGTAAAAGAAAGTGTAAAATCATGGGGGTTTTGATTGTTGAGAGTTGTTTGTGCCAAATTGATGGCAAATTGCAAATGAAAACTAATTAAGAAAAGAAGATGGGTCCTATGGGTTCATTCATTCCAACCTTTGATATATGATTTCTCAAACATAAACTCAATCAAGAATCATTTACTCTCTGGTCTTGAATGGAAGATTTAACAATGGAGGCTCAAATAAAGTGAAACAATTGATAAAATAAAGTTCAATACTCTCATTGGCATTTTCACAAACATGTAGCATGCATATGTGCTCAATAACCAATTATAACAAGTCATGCAATGGTCATGAATATGATATTACAAGGGTTCAAAAGATGAAGCATTTTTACAAACATGTAATATGCATATGTGCTCAATAACCAAACATAACAAGTCATACAATGATCATGAATATGAAACTACAAGGTTTCTAAGGATTAGAGAGCATATAAACAACATTCTATAAACATTGAAAGCTTTTGAGATGAGAAAACATCATGTTCCTAAGGTTTGGAGAGGAAATCCACCATAGAACCCACCTCGAGGTGTTTAGCTAGCCATCCAAAGAAATAAATGCAAGAAACTTGAAATAAATGTTATTCTATTAATTGAGAATGAAAATACAAAGTTTAACAACCAAAAAGAAAGATTAAATAACCTAAACTAAAGCTTACAAGTGAAATGAACTAAGAAAATGCAGAAATTCTACTCTAACTAAGCTAATCCTAACCTAACCTAAGAGAACTAGAGATTAACTAAGTGGAGTGTGAGGGAGAGCTGCAAAATGATGCTTAAATACCCCCTCTAGGGTTACAAGACATGAGGGATAAAAGCCCTAAAAAGCCCTTGCAAAAAGAAACAATTTACAAAACATTTTCAAAATTCGCGGAATTCTATTTCCAGTAATGAAAAATCCATTACCGGTAATAAACTGCACTGCCCTTCAATCTTCCATCAATTACCGGTAATAAAATTTCCATTACCGGTAATAGTTTCTTCAACAGCAAAACTCTCACTTCCAAGCCAAAATAATGCTCCGATTTCAAATGCTCATAACTCTCTCGTCCGAAGTCGGATTTGGACGTTCTTTATATGCACGCGAAGCTTGAGAAGTCTTCTTTCCAACCATGGTGGTCTCATTATCTAATTCAATATAGAGAAAAGTAGTTTTTTATGATAGAATACAAACAAAGGAACGCAGCGGAAGGTAGGTTTAAAAACTTTTTCCTTTGTATTCAACCATGAAATCACTTAATCGATGAATCGAATCAACTTTAAATTAAAAACATTAAAGTAAAGCTTACATTGATTTGTTCCTTCGCGATATTCTCTTCCTTTGATGATCGTCCTCGCTCAATCCTCGAGCCCCAAAAGTATGGTGGCCTCCAATGAACGTCCACACAAACACAAGAGTCGCTAAACCTTCTTGAATTTTTCAACCCTTGAAAAAGACAAGCATGGAGAGGGAGAGAGAGAGAGGGGCGGCATTCATGAGAGAGAGAATGAGATGAATGCATCATCAAAAGCTAGGGTTCACTCTCTTTAAATAAGCCCCTCCTCTTCTTAGGGTGTTTGGTTACTAGTGCTAGCATGACCATAAACCCCGTTTAGGTTATCCCCATTCTTGAATTAGATATCCTTTTAGTTATTAATTAATTAACCCTTAATTAATTAAAACCAAACATATATCAATTAGAATGTAACCCTCTCACAAGTTTAACAACCTCACTTATGTTCTTATGTGTGTGACCCATTGGGTTCATCCCAACCTAGTAGTGGCAGGGGACATCTCAATGTCGCCCAAAATAGAAACTTTCTATTTTTAGGTTCGATTGGAACAATTCCAATTTTGCCCTCAATGATAACCCTTATCATTAGGCCTTCACTAGTCATGAGTGACATCTAGCAATATGTCATGACGTACCCTAGGTGTGGGTGAATATACGAACGTGTAAATGAACCCTTCGTGCTATAAATAATCCCTCACCAAACAATGTCTCGATTAAGTTAGTTGGGTATGGATTCATGTCAAACCCTAACTTAATCATGTGTTACTAATTCACCAGATTATAATCTCAATTAGGTATACCCTTGAAACACTTTTCTTGGTAACCTTCTGCTTTGGCCAAAGACTCCATTGAGATAGTAACTGTGAACTAACTAAGACATTCGCCCTTTCTTATTAAGGGTGGTGATCCTCTATTGCACACTCACCTATCTTCATACATAACTCACTAGAGCCAATGAGCACCGATTACATCCTTATGATTAAGGGTGTACGAGATACTATCAAACTTTAGCAATTCATATATAAGATAACATGTGGTGTCTCAAGTCTAAGGATTACAACTGTGACTATACACATGAGCAGCCTTTGACATACAAATAGAATTCCATAAGCTGTACTCAAATTGGTCACGTTCAGTGTACCTGTTCTCTAACAAGCACCCACAGGTTTACTATAGTGTCTCTACACAGATAGTTCGAGACTCACCATCCTCCCATGGAGCTAGTAAAACCTGAGCTAATCTTAACGGTTTATAATTGTCCAAATATATAAACCTATGATCAGGAACCAGTTTAGGATAGAAGTACTTGAGAGTTATAAGTCTCTCTATCTCAACACTTGAGATATAACTCTCTATCATACTATCCAAGGACTTTATCATGAACAGTAATTAAACACAAGTTTACATGATAAAAATAGCCATATCATAAATGAATAAATATTCATACAAGATAATATAATGAAATATAAAACCCTAAACTCAACAGAACAATTGGTTTTAGGGCACATATCTAACAATCTCCCACTTGCACTAAATCCAATTAGTGACATACTTCATCCCCATCTTCTCAAGATGTCGATCCAAGTCCTTCTAGGTAAGAGCCTTGGTAAGTGGGTCTGCGGTGTTATCCTCAGATGTTACTCTTTGCATACTGATATCTCCTCGCTCTATGATCTCACGAATCATGTGGAAACGCCTTTCAATGTGCTTGGATTTCTGATGTGACCTTGGTTCCTTGGCTTGAGCTATAGCCCCATTGTTGTCACAATACAAAGGTATAGGTGACTCAATGGCTGGAACCACTCCAAGTTCTGAAATGAACTTTCTGATCCAAACAGCTTCCTTGGCAGCTTCGGAGGCGGCTACATACTCAGCTTCTGTAGTGGAATCCGCTGTAATAGTCTGCTTACAGCTCTTCCAACTAAACACACCACCATTCAAGGTGAACAAATATCCAGATGTAGACTTTCTATCATCTATATCTGATTGAAAATCAGAGTCTGTGAAACCATCTACTTTGAGCTCATCTCCTCCATAGATAAGAGCCAAATCCTTAGTCCTTCTCAAGTACTTAAGGATGCCCTTAACTGCCACCCAGTGTGCCTCACCTGGGTTAGACTGATATCTGCTGACAACGCTTACAGCATGACTGATATCAGGTCTTGTACATAGCATAGCATACATAAGACTCCCTACTGCAGAAGCATAAGGGATCTTACTCATATGCTCTCTCTCTTGATCTGTCTTGGGAGACATATCCTTGGAGAGATGAATTCCATGTCTGAAGGGAAGCAAACCCCTCTTGGAATTCTCCATACTGAACCTCTTCAGTATTTTATCTATGTACATGGATTGTGAGAGTCCAAGCAACCTCTTTGATCTATCTCTATAGATCTTTATACCCAGTATGTAGGTTGCTTCTCCCAAATCCTTCATGGAGAAGTTGCTAGAGAGCCAAAGTTTTACCGATGAAATCATTCCTACATCATTCCCAATGATTAGGATATCGTCCACATATAGAACCAAGAATGTGACTGCACTCCCACTAACCTTTTTGTACACACATGATTCATCCATATTCTGAAGGAAGCCAAACGATTTGACTGCTTCATTGAATCGAATGTTCCAACTTCGAGAAGCTTGTTTCAGTCCATAAATGGACCGCTGTAGCTTGCACACCTTGTGGTCCTCACCACTGGATATAAAGCCTTTAGGCTGTTCCATATAAAGATCTTCCTCAATGTTACCATTTAGGAAGGCAGTCTTTACATCCATCTGACATATCTCATAGTCATAGTGTGCGGCTATAGCCAACAAGATCCTAATGGATTTAAGCATAGCTACTGGCGAAAAGGTTTCCTCATAGTCAACACCTTGCTTCTGATTATACCCTTTTGCCACTAGTCTAGCTTTGTAGGTCTCTACCTTTCCATCCGAGCCTATCTTCCTTTTGTAAATCCATTTACAGCCTATAGGTACTATACCCTCAGGAGGATTTACCAAAGTCCAGACTTGGTTAGAATACATCGAATCCATTTCAGATTTCATGGCCTCTTGCCATCTACTCGAGTCGATGTCCAACATCGCTCCCTCGTATGTAGTAGGATCATCTGGATGTTCCTTGTCGCCAAGAAACAACTCCTCTCTCATCTCATGAAGATACCCATATCTATCTGGAGGAGCAGATATCCTACTAGATCTACGAAGTGGTGGTGTAACAGTAGGTTCTGCCTCAACAGGGGTAGGGGTGGGATTAGTGTTGATCTGTGAACTCTCGGATAATTCCTTGAGATCTATCACTTGACCTTTGCCTCCTTCTTGAATAAACTCTTTTTCCAAGAACACGGCAAACTTACTAACAAAGACTTTCTCTTCATCAGTGTGATAGAAATAGTATCCCAAAGACTCTTTTGGGTACCCCACAAATCTACATTTGTTTGATCTTGCTTCCAATTTGGTTGCATTTTGGTTCTTAACGTATGCAACAGAACCCCAAATCCTCAGATGCTTGAGGCTTGGTTTCTTCCCATACCACATCTCATATGGAGTCTTAGGGACAGATTTGGAAGGAACCCTGTTCAACAAATAAGCAGCTGTCTCCAATGTATATCCCCAAAAGGATATTGACATATCAGTGTAACTCAGCATCGATCGTACCATGTCCATCAAAGTACGATTTCTCCTTTCAGATACACCATTAAGCTGAGGTGTACCAGGAGGAGTCCACTGTGATATTATGCCAGCCTCAGTCAGATGATCCAAAAACTCAGTGGTCAAGTATTCTCCTCCTCGATCCGATCGAAGAGCTTTAATACTTTTGCCAGTTTGTTTCTCCACTTCAGCTCTGTATTCTTTGAACTTTTCAAAGGATTCAGATTTGTGTTTCATGAGATACACCGTACCTAACCGTGAGTGATCATCGGTAAAGGTAATGAAGTAGGTGAAACCACCTCTGGCAACCTTGTTTAAAGGTCCACATACATCAGAATGTATTAACCCCAGTATGTCTCCTGCCCTCTCACTGTGACCAGTAAAGGGCGATTTGGTCATTTTACCCATGAGACAAGGTTCACAGGTAGGTAAGGGTACAAGTACATATGAGCCCAATTGCCCACCCTTACCTAACCTATTAATCCTTTCCTCACTAATATGACCTAATCTCAAATGCCATACATAGGTCGAGTCATTTTCATCACGAGGTCTTTTATGCCCCTTAGCATTTTGATTTTTCTCTAAACAGTTTATACTACCATCCATGTTCAAGAAATATAGACCGCTTAGATATATGCCAGAGCCTACTAATTTATTTCCAAAAGAAATAGTACAACCATTCCTACTGAAAACAAATTCATAGCCAGAACGTGTTAAGGATGAAACCGAAACAATGTTCCTAACTATGCTTGGCATAAACAAACAGTCTTCTAATTTCATAACATGCCCTGATGGTAAAATCAGGTCACAAGTCCCAACAGCCAATGCAGCAACGTTTGCTCCATTTCTAACTCGAAGGGAAACTTGATCTCGACCCAATTGTCTGCTTCCTCTAAGTTCTCTAATATTGTTACATATATGAGAACTAGCACCGGTATCCAATACCCAAGAGCAAGCAGAGCTAACTGACAGATAAAATCCTGAATTAGGAACTATTCCCAATTCTTTAGACAGCTCATTGTTACAAGGTTCAGTCAAACAGTAGTCAAATTCATTTTCGGATATTTGTTTGAGTATAACCATGATATCTACAAAAATAAGTAACAGATCATTATATTTCATTAAACCATAATAACTTGGTCTTTAGTTTTATGGTGTCTCCCACTATTTTATCAAATCCCATACTCCCTCTATAGGATTCGAGAATTCAAGAATGAATTCTTAATGGGGATTGGGGTCCCATTTGAATTAGTGAACCTCACATAATAGTTTCTTGGGTCACTATTCCAAAGGGGTGGATAACTCTTTATCCAATGCTTCACTAAGCAAGTTCCAATCTTCCTTTAGCCTCTAAACTACAGTAACCTCACATAATAGTTTCTTGGTTAGTGTACTTTAGTTAAATCACACCTACCATTCACATGAGTATGGTCAATTGAATGTGGCGTCCCTCACATAATAGTTTCTTGGTAAGCCCCATTATCGCACCTCATGATATCCAATATGTAACAAGCTGGTTTGAACCTTCATAATGAATGTGTTCCCACATATCTGCAGCCAAACACATCCACCATAAAGACTCTCCTTTCTTGTAATGGTAGGAGGCTAGGATAAAGCATCATATGCCTCTTCCTTACAATTTAAATTTGAAATTGAGGAGTATTTAGGTCACATCATAATATTAACATACATCACATGCATCAATATATCGCATATATTCTATTAACCATTCTTTACTATTAGTACTTTAATGATACTCCCACTATCCATAAAGGAACGGGACACTATCATCAAAGACATATAATAATATGGTTAACGGGCCCCTAAAGCATACATCTAACATATATATGGGCCTAATGGAAAGAATATGGACTTTTAGGTTGGGCCCAACTAGAGCCAATAGTTGAGCCCTAGGTCTCATGTGGGTTATGTGATCGCAATTTTAACCTGTAACTATTACATAAAAGAAAAGATCTTCTCAAGGTCTTCTCTTTGTCCTCCCACTGCTCCATGCATCCTCGGGTCCACCATGCACCGTCTCGATCTTTGATGTACAATTACACAAATAAAAAGAGGGTATAAAGGAATAGGGGATACATTACAAAGGAGGGAAATAGGCATGCAAGCCCATAATTAAAATTACATCACAAATAATTTAAACTACTTTAAATTACAACCCATAAAAGATTCACATCGCATGCGGCCAATCACATCCAAATTAATTGGTCTTTAAGTCCATATCTTTCCATATTACAATTTAAACAATCGCATTGAATAAATTAAAGCAGTAAAGGAACAAGTAATAAATGGCAATGGCATGTATTAAAGACATATTTTAATCTATCTTTCATCCCATGAAAAATAGATGTCAATTTTAATCGCATTAAAATCAAGTAACTCCTTACTATAGTGTTTTCTCTAAAACACCAAGAATCAGCCCCTGTTTTGTATTAAATATTTGCACAATTTAAAACACCTTTTTAAATTTAAGAACACTTCATTTCACTAGGATTTTCAGTGTTCTTTCCAATGGCAGGGGTCTCGTTAAGTGATTCCAACGTTTGATATCACTTTAAAGCGTTTTGTGACTGTTACTCCAAATCGTGACAGATTTGAGCATAAGTCACAAAATGCTTATCGCGGCTATTTAAAGTCAAAAATAAATGATGGGAACTATTCCTACATTTAGTTAAGACCTTATATTAGTGAAGTTAATAGGTGGCCTGCTGTAAAAACCATTTTAAATGAATTAAAAAGAATTTACAACTTTACAGTGACTGCTGCCCAGAAAACAGCACACTGTTTATGATTTTATAATTAATAAAAATCATATTAAAACTATATATTTTCATGTACTAACCATTAGGACAATTCAATATATCATTGTGGATGATCACCAAGCATTTTAATCCAATTAAAAAGCCCAACACCATGTGTTTTATCCTAAATCCCCAATTTTGGCAATTAGGGTTTCCCAAACCCTATTTTGTCTTTCAATTTGTTTCTTCACAATTTTGAATTTTAAAATGTATCAAAATAATTTTGTAATCAATTAAACATTCAGTAAATCATATGTGAAGACTTACAAATCAAAAACAAGACCATAAGAAGTGGTCAAGATACACTAGGGTTCTCAACCCTAGTGTGGCCGAAAATTGCAAGGGGGGAAAAGGGATAATGGTTTTTGAAAAATTGACTAATTCAAGTTTCAAAATTTGAATAATTATATCACATAAAAGGATAAGTTTAAAATTCAAATCATATCATCCAAAAGATTGAGTTTCAAAATTTAAAAAATCAAATCCCATGTTATCTTGAAAAACAAGAAACTTTTGAATTTGAAAATTTTCAAATTAGGAAAGCAATCTTATCTTTTATGTAGTTTCTAAAACCACAAAGTGCAGCCACATATATATTAATTAACCTTATTAATTAACTCCTAATCACATTAGGACATATCTAATTAGTATCTAATACTAACTAGGAATGATAATAACAAAAGGAAACTAACTAAATAAACAAATCCTAGTATAACTAGGATTCCTATTTAGATTAGGATTTCCTAAATTTTCATCATCTTCATCACTAATACTTCACCATGGCTGCACATTCAAGGTCCTATAACCATTAATGGCCGAATAACATGAGGATTAAAAAACCCAAAACGTAAAAACAAGTTAGGGTTCCAAACCCTAGATGGCCGAAATTTCCAAAGGGGTAAAAACCCTAATGTGCAGTCCCTAGTGTAGCCGTGACCAAGCCCCTTTTGAAAACACTTTTTCATGGTTCAAAAACACCATGGCAGCCCCTTATGAAAACCGTCCACCATGTAAGGTTTTGATAAAACCAAGTTACAAATATTAAAACAAAACAAAAGAGGTTTAAAAAACCTCATGGCCGAATCCATCATGGTGATTTCTCTAAATCCCATATTAATTAAAACACACTTTAATTCATGCCATACAAAGCCATTTATGATTCGAATCAAGGATTAAGAATGGCTCTGATACCACTGATAGAATACAAACAAAGGAACGCAGCGGAAGGTAGGTTTAAAAACTTTTTCCTTTGTATTCAACCATGAAATCACTTAATCGATGAATCAAATCAACTTTAAATTAAAAACATTAAAGTAAAGCTTACATTGATTTGTTCCTTCGCGATATTCTCTTCCTTTGATGATCGTCCTCGCTCAATCCTCGAGCCCCAAAAGTATGGTGGCCTCCAATGAATGTCCACACGAACACAAGAGTCGCTAAACCTTCTTGAATTTTTCAACCCTTGAAAAAGACAAGCATGGAGAGGGAGAGAGAGAGAGGGGCGGCATTCATGAGAGAGAGAATGAGATGAATGCATCATCAAAAGCTAGGGTTCACTCTCTTTAAATAAGCCCCTCCTCTTCTTAGGGTGTTTGGTTACTAGTGCTAGCATGACCATTAACCCTATTTTGGTTATTCCCATTCTTGAATTAGATATCCTTTTGGTTATTCATTAATTAACCCTTAATTAATTAAAACCAAACATATATCAATTAGAATGTAACCCTCTCACAAGTTTAACAACCTCACTTATGTTCTTATGTGTGTGACCCATTGGGTTCATCCCAACCTAGTAGTGGCAGGGGACATCTCAATGTCGCCCAAAATAGAAACTTTCTATTTTTAGGTTCTATTGGAACAATTCCAATTTTGCCCTCAATGATAACCCTTATCATTAGGCCTTCACTAGTCATGAGTGACATCTAGCAATATGTCATGACGTACCCTAGGTGTGGGTGAATATACGAACGTGTAAATGAACCCTTCGTGCTATAAATAATCCCTCACCAAACAATGTCTCGATTAAGTTAGTTGGGTATGGATTCATGTCAAACCCTAACTTAATCATGCGTTACTAATTCACCAGATTATAATCTCAATTAGGTATACCCTTGAAACACTTTTCTTGGTAACCTTCTGCTTTGGCCAAAGACTCCATTGAGATAGTAACTGTGAACTAACTAAGACATTCGCCCTTTCTTATTAAGGGTGGTGATCCTCTATTGCACACTCACCTATCTTCATACATAACTCACTAGAGCCAATGAGCACCGATTACATCCTTATGATTAAGGGTGTACGAGATACTATCAAACTTTAGCAATTCATATATAAGATAACATGTGGTGTCTCAAGTCTAAGGATTACAACTGTGACTATACACATGAGCAGCCTTTGACATACAAATAGAATTCCATAAGCTGTACTCAAATTGGTCACGTTCAGTGTACCTGTTCTCTAACAAGCACCCACAGGTTTACTATAGTGTCTCTACACAGATAGTTCGAGACTCACCATCCTCCCATGGAGCTAGTAAAACCTGAGCTAATCTTAACGGTTTATAATTGTCCAAATATATAAACCTATGATCAGGAACCAGTTTAGGATAGAAGTACTTGAGAGTTATAAGTCTCTCTATCTCAACACTTGAGATATAACTCTCTATCATACTATCCAAGGACTTTATCATGA
>JAESVK010082900.1:0-14224 GCA_017140935.1 Hamamelis virginiana
AAAATGATGGGAATAATGCAATAGAAATATGCAATTATATGACGCAATCACCCCCTCCAACTTGAACCTTGCTAGTCCCTAGCAGGAACTAGCTTAAAAACAAAAGCTAAACAAAATAAACAACCTAACTAATCCACTTTCGCAAGGAAAACGCAATTGCATTTAGCGTATGCAACAAGCCTTTAAACCCCTAGGTTCCCCCTAGTGGACGAGTTGTAGTCTCGTGAGGGTTTGCAGAAATGACACCCACAAACATGAAAAGTAGATTCCCCTTATTCACAAATGTCAAGAACAATTTTCAACAAAATGGGCATGCAAAGAAATCTATCTTCTCATAAGTTATGCAATAGTTTGAACTAGATTTGTATAGATAAAATCCTTGTGTTCGTGAAGATAACCATTCAAACTCATTTTAAACCATTGAATGCACCAAGCTTAAGCTAAAGAGATGGGAACAAAAGGAAGCACAACGAAGAGATGGATTACTACACTATGAGAAGTTATATGTACAAGAGATACATGGAAATAAGTGAAGAAGAGGGAAATGAACAACAACATACATAAGCACAATAGATGGTTAAATTGCAACAAAAGCTAAACTTAAGCAATTCATGGAATCAAATAGGTCTTTTATTGCTCAAAAATGCCTTTAGGTTCAAGGATGGATAACAACAAGAAATGTGATGGTTTTATAATGTGGTTTAGGTTATTTACCCAACCATCACATACACAAAATATAACATAAAAACACAAGACTACTATAACACAAACACAAACTATCCACAATTACAACAACTAACTCAACCCATAATGAACAAGAACAATGTGCCAACCAGTTGTAGCAGAAAAACTATTGAGTACAAAGGAAATGTGAATGAAAGGTTTTGGGCTTTTATTGTTGCAATCTCTTTCTTCTTCTTTTTTTCTTCTTTTCTTTTTCTTTTTCCTTTTTCTCTTTTTCTCTTTTTTTATCTCTTCTTTTCATACATTTTTTTTTCAAGGTTGCATTATTCAACCCTTACATCACTAATCATTACAAACTTCATTTTCCTTCCAATGATAATCTGCCCAAACTTGGGACTTGGCATACACAACACTGAAACATATATGTACACCACGACACAATCAACACAAATCATCCAAAACCTATACAACCTAACATCTACCCTTTGGCTTCCTAAGCTGGCCAAGAAAAGGAAACTTGAAGGCTCAAAATTAGGTGCTAGTGGCAACATTAATGAAAGAATTTAGGCTCAAATACTCAATGAAGGCCTATGATCATTTTTCATGAATCACAAATGTGTATGCAATGCGCAACAAAACCATCAATTATGCAAATGCTATACAAACGGTATAAACACTGGGAATGATGATAGTGGAACAAAAAGAAAATGGAACAAATACAAAGATACAAGAAAAAGAGAACAACAAATATAGAAAAAAGGATTACAAAACTTAAGCAAGACATTCTTTTGGTTCAACATGTATAATGAATAATTCGTGCAGTGTATTGTAGTGAAAATCACCTACGCAAAAGCATATGCTCAAAACAAGGCATAAATAAGAGATTTATAGCTTCATATAGGCATACACATATTGAAACATGTTCAAAAACACAAAGTGACTTGGGGAATGACTGTAAAATTGAAAAAAATTAAACAAAAACTACCTAAGTGTGAACAAAACTACCATTTACAAGTGTGAACATTAAGTGTAAACCTCCCCTTCCAACTTGAATTGTGCATTGTCCTCAATGCATAAAATGATAAGCATTAAAGACATAATAAAAAGGAGAGAAGGAACAAAATCACCTGTATATGTTTGTCAAGATTTCCTCAATTACCTATGAAAATGGTTAGAATGCTCACAATAACAAGAAAGTAAAAAATAATAATAAAATAAATAAAAAGAACTAAATTGTGAAACAAAAACAATTATATACAAGCTAACAGTAAAAGATCCTATCCACCAGGATCAAAAACTGTTACAATGTGTTCCCTCTTTTCCAAATACTTCTCAATTGAGTTCTCAAGTTTCAAAATATGAATAACCATATCACAAAAAGGATAAGATAAAATTCAAATCATATCATCCAAAAGATAGGGTTTCAAATTTTAAAAAATTCAAATCCCATAGAATCTTGATAAAGCAAGAAACTTATGAATTTTGAAATTTTTCAAAATAGGAAACTAATCTTATCTTTTATGGAGTTTCTAAAACTACCACGTGCAGCCACCATATCATAGTTAATCTAATTAACAATTACTAAATTAATATCACATATTAAAAATGGCAAGATGACAATTAAAGAAACCAATCTAATTAAGATCTTTCAAGATTCAAGTTAATGAATCAATATTAGGGTTTTTGAAAACCCTAAGGCCTCCATCATCAATTCGGCACCCCAAGGGTGTTATCGTCTATGGTGGTCATGATAGTTTTCAGCGATTAAAGTTTTTTATAGCTATATTTTGAAATTTTAACATTAGATTACCATGATTTTGGCAATGACTATTTCAATATTTTACTGTGGAGTTCCTTATTCCAGGATGCAGAGATGGATTAATATGGCAGCATAATAAGGTGCAAGATGCATGATCTCGTACACAACCTTGCACAATTTATATCTAGATCTCAATGCTTGACTTTAGGTTCTGACACAGTGAATGATGACCTCGAGGCTCAACATATAACGGTGATTCCGAATAGAGATGTTAGACCAACAATTTCGAGAGAAAGTGCTAGGAAGATACGCACATTAAATTTACAGAATGTTGGTATCCCTGGCGATTTGTTATTAAACATCAAATGCTTACGTGTTTTGAATTTAAATGGGGCCCATATTGAAGAGTTGCCAACTTCAATTGGCAAGTTGAAACACTTGAGATATCTTGATGTGTCCCGCACAAAGATCCACACTTTTCCCACATTTATTTGTGAGCTCTATAATTTGCAAACATTAAGATTCATGGATTGCCGTAATCTTATAGAGCTTCTAAGTGTGAGACCCCTTTCACTTTAATTATTAATTATATAATTATGTGCTTACTTATTAAGTTATGCTAACTTATTTTGTGTGGTATTAATTTTATGTTTATAATTATTTAAATTGGAGATAATAATATTCCCAATTGATTAAGTTGGGTATGATAAATTTTATTAGCCTATTGAGTTATAAATTAGTATGTTTCCGATTAATTCGGCATACTAATGTTTTCAATTAATTATGCTTTAGATTATTATGTTATCAATTATTTAAATTGAGAATTAAATATATCCAATTATTTAAATTGGGCATGATAATGTTCCCAATTAATTAGATTGAACATGTTAAGTTATAAAATAGTAAGTGCATAAATAGCACTTTATGTGTGTGGTTTTGATTGTGGATGGTTAGCCCTTTAAGTGTATGATTTTAAATTTGGGGTGTAGGAGACTAGCGTGGACCCTCATCACATGTGCAAAAGACAAGCAATAGGATGCCAAGTGAATCAATTAGATTGGGACATGTGGCAAGAGGTGACATGTGACTTGATTATGCGGTGACATGTGGCAAGTTAGGACACATGGCTAATGGTGGCGTTTGTATATGTTAGAACTTGCCACCTATTATGGACATGTGGCTTGTTTGACATCAAAACATATATGTCTCAAGAGGGGCTTCGGCTGGGGGCTTTCCAGCAGCTAGGATGGAGAGAAATTGAGAGAAAAGGAGAGAAGAAAGAGGAGAAAGAGAGAGAATCGGGTGGAGAGAGAGAGAGTTGTTTGGAGAGAGAAAATTTGGGAGATGGAGGTTTTGAGCATGGAATGCTTCATGGCTATGGAAGTTTCGAAATTGGGTGAGGTTTCTACTCTCTTCTACCTTGTTTTTAGTTTAATTGATGAATTTATATCATGATTTGGTGAAATTGAAAGGGGAAAAAGTGTGATTGTTTGCCTAGAAAGTTCTAGGAAAATCTGGCACGAATTGAGCTCCAAAACAGAGCATACTGTTTGGCTGTTATTGGCTAGGTTAGAGGCCGAATTGATTTGAACCTTCTTCATAAAAGTTGTAGGTCTTTCAATTATCTTTCTAACAAATCCAACCATACCTTATTTGGAATTTTTTGTGAAAAGTTATGGCCGTTTTACTAAAACTGGTTTTTCAGCGAAAAGTATTTTCGTTCAAAACAGAAAGGCTATTGTAATTGCTTATTTGGACTATCAAAACGTTGGATTTAGGCCACGGTTGTGAAACATGAAATTTTAGAGCTTCGAGTATTCTTTTCAGAACACTAAAGCTCATTATATTCGGATAAATGAGCTAGAAGATACGGCCTAAAAACTAAAAACTGTTTTTGGATGGGTTTGAATCATAAACATGGAATTTGGGGTGTTATGCATATTTGAGCTTAAATTGCTCTAAATTTGTTTATTATCATTTATAAATATGTTTTAACATATTTGAAATAAAAATTTTGGATTGGACATATATAAAAGATTTTATTAAAAATTTTTGGGAGAAAAATGCATATTGGGCTTTATTAAAAATTGGTGTAAATGTTTATTTATTCTCCAAACTTTATGGAGATTTTATGGGCACTTTGTGGACTGTTTTGGAGTATAAACATACAAAATTTTTATGATAAATGAGTTGTGGAAATATTTATTTGAATTTTATGTAATTACAAACCTCGAATTCAAAGTTTAATCACTTAATTGTGGATTTTCCTTTAAAATATATTTTGAGCATCTTCAAAGGTGTTACAATATTAATTATAGGTTTGACCCAATAAAATGATAAATTGCTATGATGAGCATAGTAGTTGAAATATTTTCGGTAATTAAAATTTCCTCTATGAAATTTGGTGTTGAAATGCTAACGAGCATAGTGATTATGCGATATGATATTTGTTTTGTTGAAAATCTTACATGTATATGTGTTCAAATAATGATAAATGCTCATTTTGGAATGATGTGAGAATCATGAAGCATTCGTCGCTATTTATAAGCATGTCATGCATATCATAATGGTTTTTGTACTAACGTTGTGAAATGGGATGAGATAAGATGACCTGGGCTGTGTTCCCTAGTTAGTGCACTAATATGTTATTTACTCATGAGTTGGGTTATAACATTCACACTTCATTCGTTGGGGTGTGCTAAGGTCGTAGATGCTTGCCTTTATGGCAATATTTGCATCTTAAGGCTTAAATACCTTAGTCTTGTGTAGACTTAAGCCCTGCAGGCTACCTATTTGGATATGGGTCGTTATCTGTTTTGCAGGTTGAGCAGGACAGAGCCTCACAGGTATAATTGCATAAAGCATAGCATGGATACCTGACATATGCATAAAACATGCATGAATTATTGGATATGATTAAATTGAATCATGTGGTGATGAAACAATGATAATAAAAATATATTTTCATTGTTTATTATTTGATGTATGAATTGTGGAAATATTGAGTATGTTTTTTAAGTTATTGACATTGTAGAAAAGATTAGAAAACTTCACTGGGTATAGTGGTTTGCTCACCCCTCATTTCCCCCCCAGGACCTTCAGAATCTTAGCTGGATAGAGATTGTGGGGATAAAGATGCTCGCCTGGTTTTGTTTTTGTGGATCACTGAAAATACTGCCATGGGATATGTGTTGGAGGTCGTGGTTTGAAATTTTTGTATTAAGACTTTGGACTGGACTTAATGATTATAAGTTTAAATCTTATATTAAGTACTTTACGGGACCGGTACTTGAGGCCAACTAGTACTTGTGATTATCTAAATTTCTTTACTCTGTGGTTTGTTAAAGCTTTCGCATTTGAAACTATTATCAAATCAAATTAATGGTTCCAAAGAGATAAGCACCGAGTATTTGTGTATGTTGCACCCAGCAGATTGGGGGTAGTCTGTTAGGGGTGTTACAGGGTGGTATCAGAGCTTTAGGTTGTCGAAAGTACTAGCTATATATAGGTGTGTACAATATTAAGTTATGATGAGCATGATCTTCGGTTTAGATGAGATGTTCCACACCAGATGAGGTGGGATTTATACTGATGAGGTCAGACAGTAGTAAGTCTATCGAATTGTCTCATATTAAGATATATGTTTTGATTGAGGAGTATCCTTTTGAGAACCCTAATGGGCAGGTTGAGAGTGATTATGTAGCCTTGTTGTACTCTAGCATTACCAGTTAGACCCAGTTTGTCACTTTTTCCTTTGGCAATCAGAGAAAATCATTATGAGTGGATTGGTATTGTTTAGAGAGCATATGGATTCAATGTGATTTTTCAATTGGTGTATGAAATGAACTATTTGGAGGTTTCCTTTATTTTTCCTAGAAACTAGAAGGGAGACCATGAATTATCACTGAGGTTTCATAATTTTCCCTTTAATATTTTATTTTTATTGAATTTTTGAAGCCATATGAGAGAAAAATCATTAGAAAATAGAGATTAATCCGAAAAATTCCCAATTTTGGATATGTTGTAGGGGATGAATTTAAGGAGTTTTTAGGAATTGGAATGATCATTTGGAGTTCTGTGGAAGGAGAATCAAAACCTTGAAGTTCTGTAAAAATCACGAAAAAAAAAATTTGGAGAAGATGCTGAATCGTGTACTCGATTGATCGAGGTCAGTCAGAATCGAGTGATATGTCAAGTACCTGATATGAATATTTGTATATATATTCTAAAAGTCTTGATGATTTAAAATGGAACTTTACGAGTCTCTACACCTTTGGGAGCTAAAGTTGACTTGAATAGGGTGTGTAAGAACTGTAATGTTCTTTTAGGTAATACGTCAATACTTACGGAGTTAATACGCTTGGCAATGTAAGATTTTGATGTGATCGTTGGCATGGATTGGTTGACAACCTATTGCGCCACTTTGGATTGTCAGCAGAAGATAATTAAGTTCTCTATCCCAGGGTTACCTGAGTTAATTTTTCAGTGTTCTCCTAGGGTAGATTCATTTGTTTTTGGGTATCTAGCATCCCTAGTGGAATTAGAGTAGTAGTTCGAGAATACAAGGACGTATTCAAAGAAATTCCAGACCTACCATCGAAGAAAGAGAGATTGATTTTACAATTGAGTTGATTCCTGGAACAACTCCTGTTTCGATTGCGCCCTATCAATTGGCTAAATTGGAGCTAATAGAGTAATTAATGCACAAGCTCAATGTCCAGGATGCAGGAATGGATTACAAAGTTGAAGATAAAGGATATGAGGCTGAGGACATTGTAGAAAGTAGACTTAGCTCCTTCAGTGACAGAACTTAGGATCTCTGATCTCTGATATTTGACTTTCTGTTATATGTATATGTTGTGAATGCAATATTCATATGACGTCTGTGTGCAGTATGAACCTATGCAATACTACTCGACATTAGTGTATGGATTTTCTATGGTATGATATGTGTGGCTACAAATTTATGTGCATAATGGGCGATTTGGGAGTTATATGAAATAAGACTCCTAGTTGAATGGTGAAATTAAAAGAATTATTTGGGTGTTCTAGTTTGCGTGACTTAAGTTGGCATATTGTGATGTGTCAAGGGATGAGGTATATATATTCTTGATGACTTGTGTATACTTGAGGTATACTGTGGATGTGCTGTGTGAGCATTATATGGATTGATGTTTTTAGCCATAAAGGCATATGGAATTGATTTTGGTTGGGAAAGATGTGCCAAGAGGCCCAAGAGACCAATATTCCCAATAGTCTCAAGAGACCTCTATTGTAGGGTAATGGTGAGGGTGAGGTTGCCAACAGTCCCAATAGGCTCAAGTGACCTTGGGTATAGGGTGAGAGTGAGGGTGCGGTAACCAAGAGTCCCAAGAGGCCCAAGAGACCTCAATAGTAGATTGAGAGTGAGGGTGAGGTTGAGGGATGAGGTTGCATAATTCCACAACAGCAAAATTTGAGGTGAGATCTCCGAGTAAGACTATTTATCTCATTTGTGATGGCACTGAGAGTTATTTTGAAATTATGGATAAGGTAATATCCAAAACTGTTTTGGAAATTTCTCTTGTGACAAATTTGTATGAGTAAAGCTTTGCATGTTAAATTCCTAATGCAATCTGAATTAGAGAATATTTATACTATGTGTTGAGAATGATTTTGAGTATTAAATCAGTGTTGGGTGCTTGGGATTGTTAATGAATTCAAATTGTGTGAAGTTGGTTTCATCTATGTGTTGCATACTTGAGCCTCAAGCATGAGTTAAAATGGGGTTTTTATACAAATGTGGTTTCGATGTATTTTGGATTCAAATACATGTCTAAAAAAGATTTTATGCAAATAGGGTTTTGCATGTGGTGTTTATGATTAGATTCTTATTTTGGAAGATTTATATTTGTGGTGAATGCAACTCAGTAGCATTAGTGAGTTTTGCTCAAACACCAAATTAGTTTTAAACAAGTTGTACATTCAAAGGTTTGTCAAATATTATTGCCAAACGGTTGGATCTTTGAAATGTGATTATTTCAATGTCTTTGGAAGTCCTTGGATGTTTAGACATAATTCTGGATGATTAGATTGGAAGTTGGTGATGTTATGATGTAATAAGTGCATAATACTTGAATTTATAAACAAGTCTCATTGCATTTGGAGATCCGATGAGAGAGCAGCTTCTTGGGTAGTAGATCTGGAGTCGATATAAATATCCGCATCTATTTGGCAACGTGTTGATTTCGGGGACGAAATCCCGTTAAGGTGGGAGGATTGTGAGACCCCTTTCACTTTAATTATTAATTATATAATTATGTGTTTGCTTATTAAGTTATGCTAACTTATTTTGTGTGGTATTAATTTTATGTTTATAATTATTTAAATTGGAGATAATAATATCCCCAATTGATTAAGTTGGGTATGATAAATTTTATTAGCCTATTGAGTTATAAATTAGTATGTTTCCGATTAATTCGGCATACTAATGTTTTCAATTAATTATGCTTTAGATTATTATGTTATCAATTATTTAAATTGAGCATAATAATATTTCCAATTATTTAAATTGGGCATGATAATGTTCCCAATTAATTAGATTGGACATGTTAAGTTATAAAATAGTAAGTGCATAAATAGCACTTTATGTGTGTGGTTTTGATTGTGGATGGTTAGCCCTTTAAGTGTATGATTTTAAATTTGGGGTGTAGGGGACTAGCTTGGACCCTCATCACATGTGCAAAAAACAAGCAATAGGATGCCAAGTGAATCAATTAGATTGGGACATGTGGCAAGAGGTGACATGTGGCTTGATTATGCGGTGACATGTGGCAAGTTAGGACACATGGCTAATGGTGGCATTTGTATATGTTAGAACTTGCCACCTATTAAGGACATGTGGCTTGTGACATCAAAACATATATGTCTCAAGAGGGGATTCGGCTGGGGGCTTTCCAGCAGCTAGGATGGAGAGAAATTGAGAGACATGGCGGTCTGTTTTAGAGTTACTATGCTCAAGACCAACCTTTCCTACTAGTTCATTATTATCATGTTTTATTTTAGTGTTAGGAGCCATTACACTTGGCTTGTCCCACCGAGCGTGCCAAAATGTTGATTCACTTTTAAATTTTTAGAAGTTCGAACCACTGCAAAGTAGTTCGAATCACTTTTTACGGTTAAGACCAAGTCATGGGATTTGAATGCCTCAATTAAGAAGACTTTTAAAGGAGACATGCCAAGTGAATTAATCCAAACAATAACAAGCAAACTCAACCATAAAAATAAAATAAAATGGAGAAGGAGGAGAAGAAGAATGTAGAGATTGAAGTTAAAAAAAGAAAAAAAAAAAAAAAAAAGGAACTTTATAAATTACTAACCACCACACAAAGCTATGGCCCGAACTACCTTCGAGCCTTTGGAACAATCCTACTATACTTCTCGAACCAAGGTCACCTTCAATGCGGAGTCACAAATAACCAAGCAGCATCAAAGACAAAATAAATCCCCCATACCCCAAGTTAGGGTAAAAGAGATGGGTGCTCTCTAATTCGACTACTACAAAAAAGGTATTAGAAGACAGGCATTTGAAGACAGTTTTGAAAATCGTTGTCGAAGAATAAAAATGAAGACGGTTTTTTTAACAGTCCTCATAGGTTAACTTTTGAAGACATTCTTTAAGACGGTTAAGAAAAGCCGTGGTGGTATTAAACTAATACGGCACCGTTTCAACCTTTGGTGCTATGGATAGAAATTTTTTCACTACACTTTTCCTAGCGCGAAAAGAAGGCGCCCATTTTCCCCAAAGCCCGATATTCGACATACCCTCTCTCTCTTTCTCTCTTTCTCGGCATCATTGTCTGGTTCAAACCCTAACTCTCTCTCGGCATCACTGCTGGTTCAAACCCTAAATCTCTCTCAGCATCACAGCT
This sequence comes from Hamamelis virginiana, assembly GCA_017140935.1. NCBI lineage: Eukaryota > Viridiplantae > Streptophyta > Magnoliopsida > Saxifragales > Hamamelidaceae > Hamamelis > Hamamelis virginiana. The sequence continues at coordinate 10,354 of JAESVK010082900.1, forward strand.
GTTTCAAACCCTCACCTAGCTTTCTTTCTCTATCTATACCTCTAGCGCGACACTTAGCTAACAATCCAAACCCTAACTCGCCTCCGTTCGAGCTCATCCCTCTTCGATGGGGCTTGATTGAGTGGCATCCATCATCATCCTCGTGTGAAGGAACTGCCATGGCCCCAATTGATTTAATGGTGGTTCACCTGAAGTGCCATCATCATCCACCATCATCCTCTTGTGTGAAGGAAGTGCTTCATTGCTGAAATAGCAGAGGCCATGGTCACGGCCATTTGAGACTCGTCTGAGCGGCATCCCTATCTCCCAAGCATTTGCTGTAAGAAATGCTAGGTTAGTAGATTTCTAAATAAATTTTAACTCTATTTAATATATTTGTGCATATGTACATTGGTGTGTTTTTTATTTGGTTGAAAGCTATAGCTACTCCCCCCAATTCCCGGGTTGCCATGGTATGAAGGATCATTGTGTTTTTATTTTCTATTTGAGGTTTAATTTTCGCTATTTTGGCATGGTTTCTCACACTGGTGAGTCATGGCTAGACTTTAGGTTGCTCTGTTTTGGTGGAATCTTGGGTCTCAGTTGTTTTGGAGGCTATTTTGCTTTCTTTTTTTTTCTGTTGAGGTTTAGTTGCCTTGTCGGATTAGGACTCGTTTGGTTTCAGATCTTCAGCTCTAATGCTCTCAGTTGCTTCTCTTCTTTGATTGGGGTGTTTGTGCTACATTTTTGTTGTGTTGGTGTTTTTTCTTTCTTTGGGGTTGGCCTGTATATGATATGTTGGTCTTATTGAGTGACGAGGAGAGGTAGAATGTGCTATATATATTGGTCAGAGGTTCTGTAGTTGGTTAATATCAATGTTTATGTTGATTGTTGTTCTGTGTCAATGCAGGTGATAAAAGCTCTTAGAACTCATCCATGCTCATCCACACTTAGGGAGGCTCGTGTCAATTCCCATAGTGAACTATCTATATTCTTTGCATTGCTTGGTATTTTATTTTTCCCAAAATCCTAATTTTATTATGTTTGGTCTTCTTCAGTTACATTTCCTGTAATCCAGAAAGCTTAATGGCAAGTGCTATAAAGCTCTGCACACCATCTGCTGATAAAACTGTGAAAGAAAGGGAATAAGAACAATAGGGGATGGAGGAACATGAGCAGTGCTAGCTTGGCATGGCACAGGGCAAAGTCTATGCCTAGAGAGAGGAGACCTGATTTAATTTTTTTCAAACTATCATCATTTTTTTTTTTTTTTTTTTGTAAAATTAGTCACATTATTTGAATCACTTGTGCAATTTGGATTTGAAACAAAGAAATTATAGATCAAACTCACTACTATTAAACACCCATCACAGATGATGTCAATGGACACTGGAACTAAGAATGCATATTACTTAGTGATCATGAGAGAATTTCAGTCCAAGCTTGGTTATGCATTACATACTCTGGCAATTACCTCTTGACTAAGTAGCATTGCTCACTGCTGACTGCATTTTACAAGAAGTGAAGAGAATTCCATCTCAAGTAAAACGAACTTGCTTTTCAGAAACATTTTTTGGAACACTAGGACTAAGTTGTTCAATTCAATTAGGAAAGTAAGAGCATAAGGATAATTTGCTTTCTATTTATTTATTTACCAAAAGGGAGGAATATATTGCGAATGATTTTCAATAACAAGAGAGTGGAAAGACAATGTATCCATGTTAGCTTTTTAAAAGTGATATCTAGGATCTGTGTTGGGGTTACATATTACACTGTTAGTGCTATTTCATTTCTTCATTTTGTTACAATTTTACAATTTGCAGGCATAGATATGGAAGGATTTTGGGTGGAGATCTTTTCATTTTACTAACAATTTTTCTTTTTTGGGAACATGTTGTTTTCATTTGTTTTATATTTCTTGAATAGAAAACAGAGGACATATATTATCAAAAGTTTCAGTGGATCTTTTCTTTCATTTGTGATGATATAAAAAGCTTACCAACTGCTAACTTAAGTTTGTAGTTGCTGTCTTTTTAATTTAAGTTTGGCAAAGAACTAATAGCTTGAAATTTTAGGAGATTCAAATCAGTGGAGAGAATAGGATGATGATTAAAATAATTTGAACTCTCTTCCAAGTGAGTGAGTTAATCACATTTTATGAAAATTATTCCTCTTTTCGCTAGTTCGAAATTTTACTCCTCTTTTATATGTTGGATTCATAAGTTTTGTATTTACTTCTTTTAATTTATTTTTGTTTTTTGTTTTCATTTGCCTTTGTTATTTTTCCCCTGAGGTTCAATACACCATATATCCATTGGGAGGCTACAATAGTGATTCTCTAGCTAAGGTAATTGATATAATTATTTGTGTTGTATTGCTTGCTAGTGAAATTCTAATATCAATAAGTTTTTTAATGTTGATCGATTTATTTTAAACATTGTTCAGGCTGTCCAACCTTCTTTCATGTTGCATCTTCTAATTTTTCTTATTTAACCTGCCCTGTTCTTCTTGTTGAAAAGGCTAATTTCATTTTTCCAACAGCATGCCTTAATTCTTAAACAGAAAAATGCTGTTAGCTATGAAGTTATGTTGGTTATAAAGAAATAAGAGGGAAGATGGTGAGAATTACAAAGAAATAACTGGAAGGGTATGAAAGAGAAACAAAAGGTCCAAGTGAAATTTACTTGTAGGAAAAGGGATTTTGAACACCTCTAAGTCTATTTTTGCCAAAAGATCTTGAAAATTTTAAGCACATTTTCATTTTATGTGATTATTTAAAGGATGGTATAGTAGCAGAATTTAGCCTTGGAAGATGGAAATTATTTGGATAAGTAATAAATTGAGAAGGTGATTACTTTTGCAAATCAAATTATAAAAATTGGTTTTGCTGCTAATCTACTCTTATCTTTATCTTGTATGAAATAATAGGATGAGAATTAAGAATCAACTCCATCCACTGCAAACAGATGATCTTGAATGAGATTATAGAAGAGGTGAAACTAATTAGGTCCTATTTGAAAATTTTAGAATTGGATTAGGTTGAGTTATTTTAAAATGAACCAGATTATTTTCTTTTTCTTTTACATTTAAATTTATTGCAGTTGAGTCTTACACTCATTTATTTTTATTTTGCAGGTCTAATTGATACCAGTACTTAGTTCTAATTCCCCTAGCCCACTTCACTGCTAGAATTTTTATAATGTACTTGGGCATAGCCATAAAACATAAGAAATGAATGGTAGTGGTTGCCCAACAATTGGCTTTGTTAGAGAGATTCCTTCATCATTATTTTCTAGTTTTGAATGTGACTTGATCCTGCAAGATATGAAGCTCCAAATTTGAGGTATGGGAATTTTCAGCTCTACTCATGCGCCAAATTTATTGATTTTTCATAAACTTTCACTGCTTCATGCTTTTTGCTTTCACTTGAAACTTTGTAAGTTTCGTTGTATGTTTTGGTTAAATGAAAAAAAGGTTATAGCTTGTGATCCCTTCAATTTGAATGCTGCTAAACCATTAAAAAAAAAAAAAAAAAAAAAAAAAAAAAAATTTGTTTGAGTGCTGCTAAATCCTTGCCGTACTCTTAAACTTACTATTTCCACTCGGTCCATATTTTCTCTTCTTTATTCAAATCCTAAGACAAGAGGAAGGTACAACTTGCTTTTTGGGCTACCATCTGGTGGACCTTAGAACTACAATGGAACTCAAAAGGTATAAGCTCCTATCGGTGGATTAAACTTTTTGCCTTCTCTTTTAAATTTTTTTAATATCTTTCCTATTAGCTTAATCTTTCTGTCCTTATTTTCTTCATTTTGGTCCACTTATTTTTTTTATTTTACCTTCTTCAGTGACTTCGGAGTCTTGATCAACGTATGCTTGAGAGTATTGACTA